>APFE030244211.1:51570-63825 GCA_000404065.3 Pinus taeda
TGGTTGCTGCAACCTGAGTCTAAAAACCATATGTCTTCACTGTTTGTTTCAGCCATGTTACAAGCTAATAATACATTATTTTGGCTGATGTTTTCTCTAGTAACATTTGCATTTTGTCTATTACTCATATCATGCTGCTTCTTCCTACATTCACTCACATAATGCCCATATTTTTTACAATAATAGCATTGGACATTGGATTTTTCATACCTTTGTCCTTGAGCATAATGTTGTTCTCTTTGTTGGCTACTGCCTTGGCCTTGGTTCTGATTTGAATTGCTGCCTCTTCCTTGAGCATTTGCTGGCTCCTTCTTCCACCTCTATTCTGGCTTCTGCCTCTTCCTCTCTTGTTTCCTCTGCCTTGACCTCTTCCTCTTCCAAAGGACATCTGGGTCTTGAAGGCTTGCTCTAGAGATGAGTTTTCATTCCTACTCAATCTCTGCTCATGTGTAATCACTGATGCATGTAGCTCATCAACTGAAAAGTTTGAGAGATCCTTTGTCTCTTCAATGGTGGTGACAATAGCATCAAACTTTGAGGGTAAGACCATCAGTATTTTCTCCACAATCCTCCTTTCTTCAATGGTTTCTCTATGAGTCCTCATTTGTGTGACCATACCAATTACATGTGTGAAGAATGAGTCAATATTGTCTGACTCCTTCATGCACAGCTTCTCAAAATCTCTCCTCAGCAACTGTAGTTTTGCTGTCCTCACTTTCTTTGTCACCTGCAAAGAGCCTAAGCCTGCTCTGATACCACTGTTGGGTATTTTTGCAATGAGAAAATACCAAAACCACAAATATAAAACACAGAGGCAATGCTCTGTTTCCTTTACACCAGGATCTTTTTGTACAGAGGAGCCTTTTTAAAAAAAAAAATTACTGAGCAGAGTATTTCACCACCATCAAATGATTTCTATTCATTAATAAAAAATTCTTACATATTCATCCTCTTTTACTCAGAGGGATTCACCAAAACATTTTCACAAAACTTACTCTGACTCCTATGAAATTTTACACCACTGTGTGTAAATATTTCATTTACATTCACTGCTGTGTGAAAACAAAAATTACAGAGATTTACACATTTACCTTTTCACCTGTGTGAAACAATTCATGGATTTGAAACAAGCTACCCTTGATTTTCTTCATTTACTTCTCCTCCTTCTCCTGCACTGCTGTGCATTCTTTTTCTTTTCTTACATTACAAAAAAACATTTTTAAGCTGCTGCGTTTTATACATGTTCAAAAATGAACTCTGTTACATTTTCATTTTACCAACTGTGTGGTTTTTTCTTCTCGCTGCTGAGAACAGAGGTTCACATTCTCCCCGTGTGCAAAATCCCAATTACATGGAGTCAACGCTCATCCATTACATATGCGAAAATAATAAAATAAAAACTTACATTAAATTTTATGCCCATACTTCCGTATGTACTAACTATTACGGGCCGTAAAAACATTTAAAAACTTTACCAACAAAATGTCATAATATTAAACATAGGGTATGGGTTATAATAATACACCATGTTGTATTTAATTTAGCAGGTCCGTGTACTTTCCTCACAATCAGACGGCAACAGTCTTAGCTTTAATCGAACGGCGGAAGATGGATATCGGAACACCCTTTCTCATCGTACTTTACACCACCTTGCAACTTTGGTAAATCAACGGCGGAGGATGCACGAGCAGATTGGACGAAGGAAATCAATATCGGAAGGCCTGTTTTGACTGAGCTTTATAGTCCGAAAAATGTATGTCACGGCAATCCACGTGCCTCCTCCAAAACGCGTCGGAGCCCCTTCTGAAAACTCCTTTGACAAAAAGGAGTGCGATAACTTCCCGGTCGTTTCAGGTTTGCTGCTAGGTGGTTTTCACATTCCGTTGACTGCTTACCCGCGCGCACGGTGAAATTGTAAATTTAACACCTCCGGGCTTTGGCTTAACTAACTATTCACCGGGCAGGGACTAGCTGCCCCGCAGCCTATCTTGTTAATTATTGTTTTTTTGTTAGAAATAAATTAAACTTTATTTTCATTATTTTCCAAATCTATTTTTATATGAAACTCTAAAAGATTCAAATTTTATAATAAAAACCGAAAATCTAAATAATTGTGCATTAATTCATGCACCCAGGTCACCTATCTCACCAGGGTAACTCTACTGCTTGCAGTCCTTAGTTTTCATTACAAATAATTTAGATTTAGTTTTCAGGATTTATACTAAAATCCAAATAGGGAAGTAACAACAGTTGAAACCCAATACCTATGAAATGACCTTTTACCTTTCACTTCTAAATCAATGTACAAATCTCCCAGTGTACAATGAAAATGTAATATAAATTTGAAATTAAAAAAAATAACTTATTTTGATTTGATGAGCGGCAAGAAAAGTAGAGAATCCATTAACGGAATTTGGATACAATCACTACAAAAGAAGAGCACCGTATCCCAAATCATTGATGACAATTTGATAACATTGGATTTCTCGTCTTAATAAGATTGAGAATCCTCTCAAACAAGAAGACGTCGCAGGGAATCCTGAGAGCCCCCTGCTGCTCGTATCCGAATTCCTGTAGAGAAGCCTCTAGCAGCTCCCCAAATATGGGATGGCTGAGAACGGTGGCTTCTATCACAAATCTCATAATAATATCGTGCCCCACATATAGAGGCAGGCACCCCTTGGGAACAGTACTGTTGCCGTCTGAATCGTCTCTACTTCTGTCATTCTTCTGTATTTTGACAAACGCCAATGGCCGCCTGGAGGACCGGATATTGGTAACTCTGTGTAGCAAACGATTGAAGTGGCCCATTCTGGACGAGATTACGAAGAATCCAGCCTTCACCAGATTTAACAGAGCAGGAGAATATATGGCATACAATACAACTCTGATGAACGCTACAGCACTGAAAATATGGTAAACTCTCAATAATGGAGGCCCCTGCAACTTGCAAGTAGAAGAAAGGAGAGCAAGAATATTATATAGCAAATGCCCGCTGTGCAATCATACGATACTTCGTGTACCTTCCACGTGATATTGTTTTATTTTTTATATATATAGAGCATCTAACCAATAAAGAAAAAGTTGCACTTGATTCGAAAAGTCAAAGCAAAATCGAACGTTCAGAGTCAATAATTGTGCACATTTTGAATACGCAACTGAAAGCGTGGAATATTTAGGTGAACTGATGACCGTACTGTTGAGCCAGGAATATTTAATTAGACAGTACACCACCGTGTGCTTCAGAGTCAATTTATCGGTCTATATGTCTGCTACCAAGAATAAATCTCATTCTATCCGGCCATAAATGAACGGCCGCTGTATATCTAACCGTTTGATTTTGTTTAAGCCGAAATCACAAGGCTCGCCTATATGTCTATTAATATGCAAAGTTATATATGTTTATATTGATATAATAAATAATCTAGCTATGAGCATGTATAATCTTTGCTGTAAACATCTATATTTATCAGTCTATACACCTTGCAAAATATGGCTCGTCTATATGTGAATTAATGCCCAAAGTTATATATGTTTATGCTTATTTTTGATATAATAAATAATCTAGCTGTGAGCATGTATAATATGCCTGACTTATTTATTTAGACATCTATATTTATCACTCTATACACTTATTAATGTGTGGAGTTGTATATGTTTATTTTATATTAATGACTAATTGATTGATAAATATGCATAGCGGTTTTGTTTCGTAACTAATATTTATCAGTTTATACGTCTATTAATACACAGGGTTGTATATGTCTATAATAAGATTTAATCACAAATATAATTTAGCCATGGACATATACAACTAATATTCATCAGTCTATACGTCTATTAATATGCAGGGTTGTATATGCCCACAAAGAGATTTAATCAGAGACATAATCTAAAGATGAGCATATACAACTAACTCCACTTATTAATAGGAGTATAGTCTGATAAATATGCATGGCCATTTTGTTGGCAACTAATATTTATTAGTGTATATGCTCATTAATGCCACGCTGTATATGCCTATTGCCAAATGTAAGCAAAGACTTAATCTACCTCAAAGCATATACACCCTCACTTATCGATGAGGGTATAAATAAATAAATATATATGGCCATTTTAATTTATACTTTTACTTTATTTATTAGTTATTATCAATAATTATTACAGTGGTAAAAGTGGAATCTTAGTATTCAGAACAACTACATTAAAATCTGTGGTTTTCATAATTTAATTTTAAGATTTAACAATTATAACTTGAATTTATAAAAATCTTTGTCAAATTTTCTAAAATTTCCATAATTTTCTAGACAATTCTTCTGACTAATTAGGCAAAAGCAAATACCCGGCATAAGCAAATACCCCGCGAAATTCCATACCGATTCGAACATATTTCTAAAATGAACTTTTGAACCTATGAGGATCTTTTGGCCAGAAAGTGAGGTTATGCAGCGTACTTATATAGTACGAATCACATCGGATTTGGGTTCAACTTTACAGTACAGATTTGCTTTCTGATGTTCAACTTTGGAGGTTAGGTATTCCATCAAATTCATTGAATCCTCACCCGCCTTTATTATATACATATGATAAGATTTGAAGTAGCATCTGGTATTTAAAATTCACGTAGTTTTATAGAAGAAATTTAAATTGGTATATAAGACTATAAGGGAGGTAATTGTTTAGTAAATTTATTTTAGATTTGTATATAGGAGAGGTAATTGTTTTAGTAATTTAATTTGTATTTAATTTTTGTAATTTCGATTTGCTTGAAAATAAATATTAAATTTTGTAATATATTTTTTAAATAAATGTTAAATTTCGAAACTTATGTATTTAAGTAAATTAATTAATAAATTGTTTTTAATTTTATTATAGAAATTGTATTTGATTTCATGCATTTAGTTTTCATATTTTTTGGGGAGATTTATTTTTCCATTTTATTAAGGATTTGATTCAACTCTAGATGTAGGGTTTGATATTTTATTATCACATTTATTAGGAAATATATTCAACTTCGTAATGCTTAATTTCTTCAACATAGATGCAAAGTTATATTTCATAAATGTGGAGTAAGACTTTTATGTAGCTTTAGCTTGACTTATTCTTCTAGCTTCATTAACATAATTTAAATATGTTAGGTTTTAAAGGATATATATTTCATTAATTTTCTCTAAAATTGAGACAACTACTTAATACAAATTCCTCTAGCTAAATGCTAAACCTTGATGGTGTCAATTATGCTAATTTTACCCAATATTTGCATTGTTCTTCATAATTCAAACATCCTTTGACTAAATTAACATGAATTAAAAGAAATCTCACATTAACTAGGTCTAATGTCGAACTTATAACTAGCCCCATAACACAAAATTCCTTCAAATAAAATGTTGCGGTTTGAGAGATATGTGTGTGAATGAGTGGGGTGGTTAAAGTAACTTAATTACTCTATCTTTATTTTCAAGTTTGATATACAATTATGGTGTTATTAATAATTCTTTTTAAACACCGTATGTAAACTCTATGTTAAGCACTAAAGCAATTATATCTCCTTCATATCAATTTGGAATGTTTATAGTTAAAAGTAACCAAATGTGTATCTTTATTTTTTTCTTTGATGATAGTTTATATTGGTGTTTTATTTAGGAAATATTTTTATTTTTATTTAAAAAGTGAAAAGTATCAACCCTAAGTTGAGCACAAAAGGAATTACAAATCTATATCATGTTGGCCTGTAGAATGTGCCTCCCAAGGAAAAAAAAATATATTTACAACTGTAATAACAAATTGACATCATAAACTAATTTTGGATAATAATTTTAATTTTCTTAACTCTCTCTTATGTTAACCTAGAAAACAAAAATCACAATGTTCATTTGTTAATGTGAAATGCATCAAAATAACATTTTAATAAATAACAAATTCTAAATATGTAGATGGGTATACAACAAGTTTTACATTCTAAAGGAAGTTTGCGTCTTTAAGGAATTTGATTTATCAATGCATGATAGATCTAGTGTGTGTGTACACAACATGTCAACTTCATATTAAGCATGTAAGGATTCACACATATCCTTTAGACTAAGAAACATTTATTGAAATATTCTAAGTATATATGGAGTATAGAAGGACTATCAAATCTCCTTCCTATTGAGTAACATGCAACTGAATTATTTTAAATGGGAGAATTCTTTTAATGTCTTTTTTTTGTGTAAATCAACTTGTTATATTAGATGAAAATACATAGTATACAAAAAAAACTTCCAGAGCAGTAACAGACCTCCTTCTACTTATCGCTGGCCATATCTATAACCATTGAACCCCAGAGCGTAACACGCAGGGCAGCCGAGGAATGGGGATCATACAAAATAACCATTACATC
This sequence comes from Pinus taeda, assembly GCA_000404065.3. Lineage (NCBI taxonomy): Eukaryota > Viridiplantae > Streptophyta > Pinopsida > Pinales > Pinaceae > Pinus > Pinus taeda. The sequence goes on from APFE030244211.1 coordinate 57,950, forward strand.
AATTCGATTACATGCAGGTCAAAGGGCAGCAGAAGAGTAGCCCCTTCCAAAAACCTACCAAAAAACCTTAGACATGAACAACAAGAAAAAACCGCCAGAAAGCATTTAAAACAGATTGCAGAGATTCAATAGGTGTCCAAGACGATATAGTTCTTGGAGTTATCTTGCGCTGCTAACGCCTTGGCCTGGCCTGCCTGAGAAGGCGAGGGAAGAGCACTTGGGTGAGCACTTTTGAACCCCTCTGAAGTTTCCCCTGCAATTCGGGCATCTTGATTGATGGTGTGCCTCAGAAGACTGATTAGAACATAGAGTTTTTTCGAGACCATATCGAGTTGTTGTTCAAGGCTGCTTATTTTGAAATCCAACCCTTCCAGAATGGCCGTGTGTTCCTCATTAGTAACCGCAATTGTCTGCTGGGCTTGCCGCACCTGGTTGGCATAGTCCCCTTGCATGCTGATGGCTTTGGCCAGCATTGTCTTCATTCTCCACATTTATGTTTTGGTTCTCACAAATTGCGTAGCCCGCGTTGTGACCGTGCGAGGGTCTTGCACCCAGTCCACGTCCTTTCCCACATCCTGCGGTTCCAGACTCTTTTCATCTTCGCTCACGATGGCCTATAACTCTTCAGTCTTCCGCTTCTCCTTCTGGGAGGTGCGGGTCTCATATACAGCTCTAGCCCTTTTCAATTCTCTGTTTGCCGAGGCATTCCTGCTTCCCCCACTCGCTATAGTGCCTCCTGCACCTAACTGAACGCTATGCACCTTGAGGATTCGGGAACCGATAGTTCGCTTGCCGTTTGAAGAACTGGTGACCTTTCTGATGCTTGGGTTGACCTTTAAATAGATGGAGCCGCTAGAAGAACCATAAACAATTTGCTCACTATCCAGTTGCTTGCTTGTCCGGTTGTCATAATTACTTGTTAATGGGTTTTAATTCCATTGATGATCCTGCGCATTGCCTTTGCGATCACCGTTCCTGATCGTTTCCGTATTTCTCTAGGTGTCCCATTGCCCGAAATGGCAACGGCAGCAATCTCCTTTCATGATCATAGTTACATTGAGTTTTGCCTTCGCCTGTTTGAGCATTGAATGCTCCTGTCCAGTCTGTCCTTCATGCTCCTGCAGTCCTTTACTACCCTTCTCAGCATACACGATTATCATTATCATTCTGTTCTACTCACGACAAACCTCGCCCGCCCAAACCTACCTTTCACTCATTAAATCTTGCCTCGAGAGCAGGGTGCATTTCTTTTTTAAATCCGGGCAGCTGACGTCCTGCTAACAACTGTCCCAAATCTTGGTGGGGTTCTCTATGCCGATGTTTGCCAAGTGGTCTGCTACAGTGTTGGCCTTGCGCCGTACCGCCTGAAAGACTAAACCTTTCAGCCACCCCAAGTGTTCTGATATGCTCTCTGTTACTTTTGCTAATTGCCAGCGTTGCGTTGCCTTTCTCGCCTTTGCTCCAGCATACATTCTTTTGGCTGCTGTGATAGCAAGCTGAGAATCCCCCTCAATTACTGCAGCACTCGCTTGTAGGCTTCGCAAAATTCTGAGACCCTGCTCCATTGCTGTGAATTCCATTTCATTGTTCGTCCCTTCTCCTAAGGCTCTGCTGTAGATATGTATAATTTCCCCGTCGATGTTCCTTATATCACCTCCAATACCAGCGAGACCAGGGTTGCCTCTCAATGCCCCATCGAAGTTCAGCTTGAGGAAGCTGGTTGGAGGTCGCTTCCAGATGCTTGGAGTGGTTCTTAGCTCCTGTTGATGACTTACAGCCACAATTTCAGCTTCCCTATCCAGATCAAAGGTTTTCAAAATTCGTAAGTCATCGCCCGTAGCTTTATCGTTTTGATCTGTTTTGCATCTAACCATAAACAACTGTTTTATGTTTTTCTTGATAGTCTCGAAAGAATGGGTAATGTTCCTAGTTTCGTCACGAAATACCCTTCTATTTCTTTCTTTCCATAAAGTCCAGGTGATGAACCCTGGTATTATCTTCCAAATTGTGTTTACTCTTTGACTGCCAGAGAAATTACCTCTCCATTTCTCGATGGTCTCCTGGATGGAATCTCTGGTTTTGTCCGTCTGCTGCATGGCGTTTTCCACCCAATTGCACAGAGTATTTGTTGAGTCGCATGTATTGAAGAGATGGTTCATGGTCTCCTCTTCCCTATAGTTCTCAGCCTGTAAAAAGGCTCAACAGATGCTAAAAAAACATCAGCATATTTACCATATTACATCACGTAGGATGCTCATATAAGTATTGTTCTGTTGATATATACATATTTGCCACATAGGGCCATTTATATCCTTTCTTGTCCATTCATGAAATTACAAAAAATTGTACAATTACTATCAAAAATTTGTTTGCTGTTCAATTCATGGGCTTTCTGCCCTTTGGTAATGAGGGTCTATGTATGGTCGGTGGTAATATTGGAAAGCATTTGTCCCTATCCGCTTCTGTATCAACCACTCCCCTCACGGAAGTGACGTGGCCACCTTGGATAATTCGTTGACACTGCTGTTATATTCCTTGTAGATATGTTTGCAAGTGATATCATTAAAAAGAGCCTTCATATTGTGTATATCATCCAATATATTGATGAGTGTGTGAGTGTGGCATGTAGTGATATTATTGAACCAATCTACAATGATCTTCGAATCTCCATATATGTGAATGACCATGCAATTATGATTCAATGAGAAATGCATGAGATGACGAAGTGATATGAGTTCAGCAAAATTGTTTGAGCCAATCCCCAAGCCCATTCGGACTTTATAGTAGTGTTGTTCGCTGATATAGAGGATGAAGCCACCGCCACATCCCTGTTGTTGCGCTGCACCATCAAAAAATGCCCAAGGGACATTTTTTTCGATGTGTGGGGGGTCATGTGGCCTACGGATACGCAGTTGAGGTCGCTCAGGCATATCATTGAAAGTTGATATGATGAAAGCAGATGTGTGTGACCAGCTAGCTAGTTTGCCATCGAAAATATTCTGGTTTCGTGCCAACCATAGGTACCAACAGATGATAATTGGGATGATCTGTAATTTAGATCCTCTGTGCTTGTGATACCAGCTCTCCCATGTTCGGATAATGTCATCGCCGTCCCATGTGCCCAAAAATCTGATACCTGTTGATATGTTTTACCATAATTCTATCATGGCTGTACAATTCAAAAAGAGGTGTGAAGTCGACTCAACAACATTTTTACATAGTGTACACCAGGTAGACCCATAAATGGCTCGGTGCATGAGATATTCCCGTGTGGGGACTTTGTCTTTTAATATACACCAGAAAAATAATTTTGTCCGGGGCGGTGCTATGAGCTTCCAGATAGCCTTCCACCAGAAAGTAATCAAGTCCGACACTTTGTGTGAAATCAGCACTTGATAGCACGACTTTGGGGAATACATACCGCTGTCAGAGCGGTGCCATATGAGCTCATCCGATCCTTCTTTGATTCTAATGTGTGATTCGAGAAGGGTCGTGGTGTAATCATTCCATTCTTGATGCCAACATTGTGGTAGGTTTAGTTGCTGAGCAAATTTCCATCGTTGTGCAAGAATGGTGGAATTTTGAGGATCTGCAATGTTTGCTAGGACAATGATCTCGTGGGAGTGCAGATGCTATATGAGCTCCCTGGAGAGTAGATGCCTGCCCCCGCTACCTATCCATGGATCAAGTCCAATATGAGCCAGATGTCCATCGTTTATTCTCCACACCATATTTTCCCTTATGAGAGGTAGAGAATGAAGTAGGGCCTTCCATACCGATGAGATGCCAATTTTTGGCCAGTTAGGTAGCCGAATCCATTCCATAATATTCATAGGCCAAATATATTTGTGATATGAGATGCAGGTCCAGAGATTCTTTCCTATGAGCGGAGTCCACCCCATCTTTGCTGCGAGAGCCTATGTAAATAAGGGTAGATCTTTTAAACCCCAGCCCCCCCATTTCTTCGGCAATGCTATCCTACTCCAGCCCACCCATGAAAAGATCCTCTTATCTGTATTTCCATTCCATAAGTATCTATTGCAGATTTGTTGTAGTCTGGTCAATATGCTTTGCGGGATCCAAGCGAGAACCATCCAGTAGACGGGTGTGGCCTCAAGGACAGTTTTTATAAATACAAGTCTGCCAGCTCTGGATAGATATCGGTGGCTCCAATTGTTTAGCCTCTTTCCAATTTTGATACAAGCCATGTCCAGTCGGCAATCTTTTGGCTGATAGGCTTGATCCAGAATCCCAGGTACTTTAGACCTCGATCTAGAGGATTAATGCGATAAGGAAACAGATGGTGAGAAAATTGGGGTTCAAGAATAGAGGTACGAGTGAAAGTGATGGTGGATTTTGAGTTGTTTGCTAACATTCCACTAGCTGATGAGAAGAGGGTGAGGATCTTAGAAAAAGTACGGGAGTCCCTGAGACTTCCATCAAGAAAGATAATGACATCATCCACAAATAGAAGATGGGTGAGAAAGCAGTCATCTGATATTTTGAGTCTACAAAGATCATTGTCTGTCTTGGAAGATGCAATCAAACGACTGAGTCCATCCATGATGATCAAGAAAAGTAGGGGAGATAGTGGAAAACCTTGTCTGAGTCCCCCTTTTGAATGGAAAAATGAGATGCAGATCCGTTTATGAAGACACTGAAAGTGGGGGTGGTGATGCAAGCCATGATCCAAGTAATGAAAATGTGAGGGAAACCCAGATGAATGAGGAACATATTAATGAAAAGCCAATTGACATGATCAAAATCTTTTGCCAAGTCAATTTTAAGGGTGATGGCCTTAAGGTGTTTGGTCCAGATTGAATGAATGGCTTCCTGGGCAGAGCCAATAGCTTCATGAATCCGGCGGTGTTTAAGAAAAGCAAATTTTTGGGGAGCAATATGGCGAGATAGGATAGGGCGAAGAAAATTTGCTATAATCTTGGAGATGATCTTATAGAGACAATTGCAGAGGGAGATGGGTCTGTAATCATTGAAGGAGGATGGGGAGTCCGATTTAGGTATAAGGGCAATAAAAGTAGAGTTGATGGCACTATACAAGGTCCCAGATATGCGGCATTCCTCCACAACCCTGAGCAGGTCCTGACTGAGCAGATCATAGAAAGAAATGTAGAATTCAATGGTCCAACCATCCGGGCCTGGGCTTTTATCCTTTTTGAACCATTTCAATGTGCCCTCTAGCTCCCCAGGAGTCACAGGATAAAATAATGCCTCCGCTTATTCCCTATTTACAAATCTGGGGAAGTGTCCAGCATTCTGTATGATATCTGCAATAGTTGAGCTAGGGGGATCTTTATAGAGGTTCCTAAAGTGAGAGGATCCCAGGTGAGAGAAATTTCTAAAAGTATCAGCCTCTCCTCCCTCTGGAATCGACATGCTCCAGATAGTGTTTGCTACTTTTTTGCCTTTTGCATAATTGTGGAAAAACCTAGTGTTGTCATCCCTTGCTTTTAACCAAATGGCTCTGCTTCGGAGGTGAAGTGATTCCTCTCTGTCTTTTAGTATCTGAGACTTCTGACTTTTAAGCTCCACCAGGTGTGATTTTTGTTTAGCTGTAGCAAAACCCAAACCTCGCTCATCCAGTAGGGAGTAAAGTTCCGATTCAATGTGCAAAAGGGTCAAATTATCCCTCTGATATTTATCTCTAGCCCATTTGATGGATAGGTGCTTGAGCTAGGATAGATTGGTGCAGAAACCTTTTGCAAGTGAGTCTGATCTATCAATCGGATTCACAGCCCAATAATCCGATACCATCCGAATGTAAGATGGGTCCTGAAGCCATACATGATTGAACTTGTAAGGAGCTTTGGGCTTTTGAGTAGGTCCCACGATCGCCAGGTATATAGGGGAGTGATCCG
>APFE030244211.1:64264-87752 GCA_000404065.3 Pinus taeda
TAACAATAATATTAATATTAAAGTTGGCATCATTATTAGTATTTTTACTAGTTGAGCATATAATTTTATAGGGTTGGCCAATCTTATTCACAAACTTTAATAATAATAATAATATTAATGTTTATGAATAAGGTTTAATAATTAATAACAATATTAGGGTTTGTGAATAAAATTTAATAATAATAATAAATAAATAAATTGACTATTACTATTATTATTGTTATTAAGGTTGACAACATTATTATCATTATTATTTTACCATGAATTAACTTAGTCAACCCTATGTTTACCATATTCAACAATAGTTAACCTTATTCATTCATAGTCATTCTTAATCAACGTAAGTGAACCATGTTCAATTGTAGTCAACCGTGTTTTACCAAAGCCAAGCAAGGTCGAGTCTACCAAGGTCATCCTTGGTTGATCATAGTCATAGTTTAATAATAACAATAAAGTTGACTATTAATAATATTAATACTAATTATCTACTATCTTTTCTCTTTCACATCGACCATTAACTAGCACAACCACATTAGTAAATGTAGTTGATATACGTCGATCAACGTCATTTTCCACCTTTTATACATCAATCGTCCTATAAAAATGATGTTAATCGACCTATGTCAACCACATTTACCAATATAATTATGTTTATAATAATATAACTCACTATGTGAATTCATTTTCATATCCCTAATTAAAAGAACAAAGAAAATAAAATTAATAAACCTCACAATAATTAAAAATTCAAAAAGTTATAAATAAAAGCATACTACTCAAATAATAATATGGAAGTAATATAATTTTTTTTATATATAATATAAAGTAAAAAACCAAAAAATTAATAAGGTTCATAATAATAAATAATTCCAAATAATAATATGGAAACAATAAATTTTTCCCCTGGAAAAATCTTAATCTTTCATTTATGTTAGAAAAATTACATATTGTAGATGCACATGGGTGCATATGCTATAGTTCTTAGCCTGTAAAAAGGCTCAACAGGTGCTCAAAAAAATCAACGTATTTACCAGATTACATCACACAGGATGCTCATATAAGTATTGTTCTGTTGATATATACATATTTGCCACATAGGGTCATTCGTATTCTTTCTTGTCCATTCATGAAATTACAAAAAATTGTACAATGACTGTCAAAAATTTGTTTGTTGTTCAGTTCATGGGCTTTCTACCATGTGGTAATGAGGGTCTATGTATGGTCGGTGGTAATATTGGAAAGCATTTGTCCCTCGCTGCTCCTGGATCAACCATTCCCCTCGAGGAAGTGACGTGGCCGCCTTGGATAATTCATCAGCACTGTTGTTATATTCCCTGTAGATAAGTTTGCAAGTGATATCATTAAAAAGAGCCTTCATATTGTGTATATCATCCAATATATTGATGAGTGTGTGAGTGTGGCATGTAGTGATATTATTGAACCAATCTACAATGATCTTCGAATCTCCATATATGTGAATGACCATGCAATTATGATTCAATGAGAAATGCATGAGATGACGAAGTGATATGAGTTCAGCAAAATTGTTTGAGCCAATCCCCAAGCCCATTCGGACTTTATAGTAGTGTTGTTCGCTGATATAGAGGATGAAGCCACCGCCACATCCCTGTTGTTGCGCTGCACCATCAAAAAATGCCCAAGGGACATTTTTTTCGATGTGTGGGGGGTCATGTGGCCTACGGATACGCAGTTGAGGTCGCTCAGGCATATCATTGAAAGTTGATATGATGAAAGCAGATGTGTGTGACCAGCTAGCTAGTTTGCCATCGAAAATATTCTGGTTTCGTGCCAACCATAGGTACCAACAGATGATAATTGGGATGATCTGTAATTTAGATCCTCTGTGCTTGTGATACCAGCTCTCCCATGTTCGGATAATGTCATCGCCGTCCCATGTGCCCAAAAATCTGATACCTGTTGATATGTTTTACCATAATTCTATCATGGCTGTACAATTCAAAAAGAGGTGTGAAGTCGACTCAACAACATTTTTACATAGTGTACACCAGGTAGACCCATAAATGGCTCGGTGCATGAGATATTCCCGTGTGGGGACTTTGTCTTTTAATATACACCAGAAAAATAATTTTGTCCGGGGCGGTGCTATGAGCTTCCAGATAGCCTTCCACCAGAAAGTAATCAAGTCCGACACTTTGTGTGAAATCAGCACTTGATAGCACGACTTTGGGGAATACATACCGCTGTCAGAGCGGTGCCATATGAGCTCATCCGATCCTTCTTTGATTCTAATGTGTGATTCGAGAAGGGTCGTGGTGTAATCATTCCATTCTTGATGCCAACATTGTGGTAGGTTTAGTTGCTGAGCAAATTTCCATCGTTGTGCAAGAATGGTGGAATTTTGAGGATCTGCAATGTTTGCTAGGACAATGATCTCGTGGGAGTGCAGATGCTATATGAGCTCCCTGGAGAGTAGATGCCTGCCCCCGCTACCTATCCATGGATCAAGTCCAATATGAGCCAGATGTCCATCGTTTATTCTCCACACCATATTTTCCCTTATGAGAGGTAGAGAATGAAGTAGGGCCTTCCATACCGATGAGATGCCAATTTTTGGCCAGTTAGGTAGCCGAATCCATTCCATAATATTCATAGGCCAAATATATTTGTGATATGAGATGCAGGTCCAGAGATTCTTTCCTATGAGCGGAGTCCACCCCATCTTTGCTGCGAGAGCCTATGTAAATAAGGGTAGATCTTTTAAACCCCAGCCCCCCCATTTCTTCGGCAATGCTATCCTACTCCAGCCCACCCATGAAAAGATCCTCTTATCTGTATTTCCATTCCATAAGTATCTATTGCAGATTTGTTGTAGTCTGGTCAATATGCTTTGCGGGATCCAAGCGAGAACCATCCAGTAGACGGGTGTGGCCTCAAGGACAGTTTTTATAAATACAAGTCTGCCAGCTCTGGATAGATATCGGTGGCTCCAATTGTTTAGCCTCTTTCCAATTTTGATACAAGCCATGTCCAGTCGGCAATCTTTTGGCTGATAGGCTTGATCCAGAATCCCAGGTACTTTAGACCTCGATCTAGAGGATTAATGCGATAAGGAAACAGATGGTGAGAAAATTGGGGTTCAAGAATAGAGGTACGAGTGAAAGTGATGGTGGATTTTGAGTTGTTTGCTAACATTCCACTAGCTGATGAGAAGAGGGTGAGGATCTTAGAAAAAGTACGGGAGTCCCTGAGACTTCCATCAAGAAAGATAATGACATCATCCACAAATAGAAGATGGGTGAGAAAGCAGTCATCTGATATTTTGAGTCTACAAAGATCATTGTCTGTCTTGGAAGATGCAATCAAACGACTGAGTCCATCCATGATGATCAAGAAAAGTAGGGGAGATAGTGGAAAACCTTGTCTGAGTCCCCCTTTTGAATGGAAAAATGAGATGCAGATCCGTTTATGAAGACACTGAAAGTGGGGGTGGTGATGCAAGCCATGATCCAAGTAATGAAAATGTGAGGGAAACCCAGATGAATGAGGAACATATTAATGAAAAGCCAATTGACATGATCAAAATCTTTTGCCAAGTCAATTTTAAGGGTGATGGCCTTAAGGTGTTTGGTCCAGATTGAATGAATGGCTTCCTGGGCAGAGCCAATAGCTTCATGAATCCGGCGGTGTTTAAGAAAAGCAAATTTTTGGGGAGCAATATGGCGAGATAGGATAGGGCGAAGAAAATTTGCTATAATCTTGGAGATGATCTTATAGAGACAATTGCAGAGGGAGATGGGTCTGTAATCATTGAAGGAGGATGGGGAGTCCGATTTAGGTATAAGGGCAATAAAAGTAGAGTTGATGGCACTATACAAGGTCCCAGATATGCGGCATTCCTCCACAACCCTGAGCAGGTCCTGACTGAGCAGATCATAGAAAGAAATGTAGAATTCAATGGTCCAACCATCCGGGCCTGGGCTTTTATCCTTTTTGAACCATTTCAATGTGCCCTCTAGCTCCCCAGGAGTCACAGGATAAAATAATGCCTCCGCTTATTCCCTATTTACAAATCTGGGGAAGTGTCCAGCATTCTGTATGATATCTGCAATAGTTGAGCTAGGGGGATCTTTATAGAGGTTCCTAAAGTGAGAGGATCCCAGGTGAGAGAAATTTCTAAAAGTATCAGCCTCTCCTCCCTCTGGAATCGACATGCTCCAGATAGTGTTTGCTACTTTTTTGCCTTTTGCATAATTGTGGAAAAACCTAGTGTTGTCATCCCTTGCTTTTAACCAAATGGCTCTGCTTCGGAGGTGAAGTGATTCCTCTCTGTCTTTTAGTATCTGAGACTTCTGACTTTTAAGCTCCACCAGGTGTGATTTTTGTTTAGCTGTAGCAAAACCCAAACCTCGCTCATCCAGTAGGGAGTAAAGTTCCGATTCAATGTGCAAAAGGGTCAAATTATCCCTCTGATATTTATCTCTAGCCCATTTGATGGATAGGTGCTTGAGCTAGGATAGATTGGTGCAGAAACCTTTTGCAAGTGAGTCTGATCTATCAATCGGATTCACAGCCCAATAATCCGATACCATCCGAATGTAAGATGGGTCCTGAAGCCATACATGATTGAACTTGTAAGGAGCTTTGGGCTTTTGAGTAGGTCCCACGATCGCCAGGTATATAGGGGAGTGATCCGATATGCCCCCAACACCCACCCATTGTTTATAGTGGTGCAACTATTGAATTAGGGCCTCTTTCATGATAAATCTGTCCAATCTGCGGGCTAGGGAAGCCTCACCCACCCTTCTATTTTGCCAAGTGGGGAGGGGTTTGTTCATAGGGACATCGATCAGATTGTGTCTAGCCAGGAGATCAGTCATGTAGCCCGTGATCGAGTCCACCTGTGCCATAGATCCCCAAGATTCACCATACCCTAGGGATAAATTTAAATCTCCTCCAATAATGATGTGCTCAGCAGTGAAAATAGAGAGACCAAGCAGATATTGCCGAAAATTCTCCCTCTGTTGACACGGACCATATATGTTGATGACTCGAAGGCTATACCCGAGATCCGCCGAAAAGAGATCGATTCCCATGAAGCCCCGACCTCCCCAGGAGGCTTGTAATCTGATGGATTTGGGGTTGTATCCAGTTGCTAGGCCACCTGATCGCCCAGTAGAATCAAGAGCCGAGAAATGCCACCCCGGACATATGGAGGATAATGTATTAGATATAAGATTGGTCGGGCCTAGGGTTTCTTGTAGTAGTATAATATCGACAGGCTCAATCTCAAAAAGTCTACACAGGCTAGTTTTTTGGAGGCACTAGCCATGCCCTTGCAGTTAAAAGAGAGGCATTTCATGGGGGAATGCTAGTAGGGGTGTTCACTGCTCTAAGAACCCCATCAAGAGTAGATTGACGGCCAGAGGTGACTTCAGCTCCAGCGCGTTGGATGGCTTTAGATAGATATGATTTTCCCGAGCTGACATGGGGGTTGTACCGAGGATGGAAAGACCCAAACTGGCAAAATTTAACGGGGATTCCCTGGTAATAGTGCGGGGGCGTAAGTTATAGTGATGAGCCTGTGACCCCCAAGATCAAGATGGTGAAAAGGAAGATGAGGATAGAGAGTGCAAAGAGGGGGCAGAGGGGGAAATGGCAGGCTAAGATGATATAGTGCAATATGCAACAGAGATGGAGGGCATATGCATGGATGAGCAAAGAGAAAAACAAGTGGAGGGGGGAGAAAGAGAAGTGCCCAAACCAATGGTGTTTGTTGCAGCTGCCCGAGATTTGGTGACCGATGGCGAATGAGTGTTGCGGGCGGTGACCGTTGCCTGTTGGGACATGTGAGCTGAGGGAGATGGACCCGATACAGGAGGTCGCTGGGTAGTCGAAGATACGGTCCTGGAGGGTATAGTAGATGCAGTGGGGGTGTCCCCTGATTTCTTGTTGAGGGGGCGGTCCCTGAAAAGGTGTCCCACCTTGTGACATCGCCGGCATCGGTATGGTACCCCTTCATAATCCAGAATTTGTACCCTGGTGTAGTTCCCCCAATGTAGTGTGATCTTCTCCTCCAGACCCTCGCGGGTATCCAGATGCACAAGAATACGAGCTAGGGTTTTGTTCCTTGATTCCACGAAGGTACAATCATGATCAAGGTATGTCCCTAGGGCATTCCCTATACTAATGGAAACCTCCTCACACCAGTACTGGAGAGGGAGTCCTGGCAAACGAACCCATAATGGCCTGACCCCAATTTGTTCTCGCTCGGGATCAAACAGGGGACTCCATCTCTTAAGAAGAATAAGAGCCATCTCAATGTGCCAATATCTGCCGAGCACCAGATCAGTGTAATTCTCTTTTGAAAAATGTAACGCGAACCAACCTCTGGGAAGGACTTGAGCCTCTGGTAATTCTTTGAGAACGCCGCCCCAGATTTCCTTGACCCAGAGAGTAAGCCTGGATGCCGAATATGCCCTACCCCGAACTTGACCCACCAGAATAGTGTTGGTCATGATAGCTACTTCCCCTTTAGTCGAGGTCTCTCCAAAACAGATTGTGATGTCCCTTGAGGTCGCTTTCACACACTTAGATTTTCTTTTCTGCGAACGGGGAGTAGATGGATGGTTCGCTAATGGATCCAGGGAGCCGTCCCGATGTGTAGATCTACTAGAGCGAACCCTGACCACCGGAGTCTCGAAACACCCAGATGGCATATGGAGGGTACAAGATGGTGGAGAGTTTACCATTGGAGATGGTCCTGCAGGCGTCGCGGCAAAGACAGAGGAAAAGGGCGGATTAGTGGCGAAAGGGGGCGACAAAGGCGCAATAGTGTTCAGTAAGTGAAGGGTCCTAGGGGACAGAGGAGGAGCTTCCAGGCCAAAGGTAAACGGGACGGAAGTCTCTACTGAAGGTAAACCCGATAGATGCCACGACAATAGGCGATGAGCTAAGCGGGTAACAGTCTGATGGGAAACCAGGGCCAGAGAAATTAGGGCACCCAAAAATAACGCGGTCAGGGTGAGGGTCGTCGGTATAATCCACCACCTCTGTGTCCAGTGATGCTCCAAATAATCCTGCAGGTGAAGACATCCTGTTAATGACAAAAGGGCCGGGAACGAGAAAATAGGAAAATGCTGCAGTTGGCCACGGGTACTCCAGCAGTAATGGTAACAGGCTGCGGTAAACTAGGGTAAAAACAAAAAAGTTTAGCCGAAACCCTTATGGTGACCTATGACGCCTCCCCATTCCTCCATCCTCTGATCCCCGTCCCTTTGGTTAATTATAACCATAAGTACATTTTAACTGGGATTAACTAGTTAACCCGTAACTAGTTAACAACCCAATCCCCTGCTGCATTAATTGGGATTAATTGACACTCACAGTTAATTAAGAACCCCCCAACCAATCACATAACCCCCGATTCGATTAATTAATTCTTAATTGTGTCGGGCCCACTCACATTAAACCTTGTCTAATCGCGCCTCCCGTTAGCCGTCTGATCGCGCTTCCCTCATCCAACGGTCATTATCCATATCGTGCCTCTCATCAGTCGTCTGATCGCGCTTCCCTCACCCAACGGTCATTATCCATATCGCGCCCCCACCAAGCGGTTTTCACCCCGTACCTCTGCCACGTGTCATGCAACCAATGGAATCGTTGGCTCCCGACTAAAAATCACCTGTCTCCAAAAGCGGTGCGATATCATACCGCTTACCACCCTTCGCATACAAAAAAACATCATTTCCCGCGCACGTTATCTGCCCGAATAACAAAAAGCCCCCGCCAACCTTGACTTTGGTAATAAAGCCAACAAAATGTTGTTTTCATTGTTTTGTACAACAAACCTGTGCTCTCATGCAAAAATGTCGAAGTCAACTCTCTAAGATTTCCAACCTTCACCTTGTTGAGAAACTTGCAGCCGACGCAGCCCGGAACCTGTTAGCCACCATTAGCACCTGTCATTGCACTGTTCATCCCCAAATAGAGGTATTTATCCGATTTCCATCGAAACCTTGCAAGTTTTGGTTTCACACTGTATATTCCACAAAAAAAGGACAAATTCAGTCTGTGTTTTACCATATAAACCTGTTGTTTTGCCCATTTTCCATAGTAAACCCAAATTCCTTTTCTGAATCCACAAGAACCAGAAATGGCAACCCCTGCTATTTTGAATGTCACACCTATCAATGCCCCTCATAAGGACTTAGACTATATGCCTCTTGCAGATAAAGACTTCGAAATAAAGGACCTAGTCACTAACCATAATCACCTTAAGGTCTTTTGCCAAGCCAGAGACAACTACCTAAACGGCTCAAACATCCTGGGACTGTGGGAATCCAACCTTCCCAGGTATTTTCTCCCCTCAATCCATGTTTTCCCTGATCTAAGTCATCAATGCCAGGCAAATTATGACCCCAGCCGCAGAGCTATTATGTCCCCAAGTCAAACAGTTCTCTTCCCCATAACAGCTGCATCCATTAATGAAATGTTGCAATTTTCCCCTGGTCAATCCCTAACTCCACTTTCTATGGGATATTTACTTGAGAAATCCACTTAATTACCCCAATTATAACTCATTCGCATCTGTCGGACCTTCATGTTAGAAAAACATCAGCCCAAAGCCCCCCCTCCTTATGTACAGACCTTTTTCACATATATGGGAAGGCTTATAGTGGATATGGTATCTTTAGTTATGGGATTTAACACTAGTGAATACGTTGATGAGGTAACCCTAGTGTTGTTGCCAATTTTTATTCCTGGACAACCATCTGTTGTTAAGTATGACTATGCCTCCTATATTGCTAATAAGATTCAAGATCAATTCCTAAGACTGGACAATGAGGGAGTCTTTAAGTATACCATTTTCATCTATCATCTTATGTTGTATTATCAGTCAGAGAACTTTCCCTTCACTGTCAGGAAGCTTGACACCAAAGGAAATCCTAGGTCTATCATATTTTGGAGTCCCATTTTCCATAAGTCCCTCGAGACCCCTTACACCTACAATGAGTTCATTGATCTATTTTTTCATCCAGCAACCACTTTATTGATAGGAGTTTCCCCTCCTAGGATCAATGGTGATATGAAAATATCCTCTAGCTCTCCAAACAGTACCAGATAGGTGATTCGTACCTATATAAGAACCATTCAGAAATCAGGATCTATGGGTGTGAACTCTGCCCTTTTAAGCTACCAAAGTATGTTCCAATGAGACTCTTTGCATTGGAATATTTCAGGAAAATGATAAATGCAGACCTAGTCCATCTTTATAATTCCAAGAAGAAAGCTCAGCTTAGAATCAAGAATCAGCTAGGCCCTTTTGTCTGCAATACTAGGGAGGCATGGAAAGAAGCTGAAATAATTTTAGAAGATCATCTTAAGTTACAAAAGAGTTTTGGGTGGATACCATATGACCCTAACAACTTTATATGTGAAAGAAGAATGAAGAACAGATTGTCACCATACATTCACCATAGGATCCCATAGATTGAACAGTTTACAAATATGGATGAATGGAGAGAAGGGACCTTAGTAGAAAATGATAGTGAACATGTCAATATTGAGAATGTTATGAAAGATTTTGAGAAAACATGACTTGGATTATTTTTGGTAGGTACAAAGATCAGGAATTGGTGCATATATTGCTGGAACCTCTCAGCAACCTTCACAGGAAATACACACACCAGGCACAGGAACATTAAAAGGCAAGGAATTAGAGACCAACATTCAAACCACAAAACAGTCTACAATGTAAAAATAGCCTGAAGCTTCCAAAGAACAGTCCCAAATGCCAACTCCTCCAACTCAAACCAATGTAGAAGAAACTCCAATCTTGCAGACTCCTCTGAATGAGGAGAAGAATAAAAAGAGAGACAGGGAAGTAGCTATCCCTGCCAGTGGACCCTCAGAGTAGCCTGGTACAAAAAGGAGAAGGTTAAATCCCTTTCAGAGGAGGAATTTGTTGAAGAGACTACAAATAGTCAGGGGAAAGAAGGAGTAGATAGCCAACATAATTTTCCAGTGGGAGGAACATCCACTAGCTCATAGAGACAAGAGTTGGAAAGGGGCAACAAAGTGCAGAGGTATCATCTTTCAGGCCACCAGGGAAAGATGCCTCAGATATCAAGAAAACATTTACAGAAATAAAGGCCAGAATTGATCCATTGAGGCTTCAAATTTACAATCAATATTTTAAAATGGCCCCCACAAATCAACATAGATTAATGTTAGCCTATGACACTAAAGAGGGCAAAATGATAATGAGCTACTTCAAGCCTAAAGTGCAACAACCTCAATCAACATTAAATTATCTCAGAACAAATTTGGAGGTCATGGCAAAGGTTATTCATCCTATGGATCAGATTGAATTGCATAAACAAACTGGAGAAATGATTTATTCAACCTTGATTGGTAAGGCAATGATGGCCCATAGGTTACAAAATTCTTTGGATAACACAACTGCCAAACTACACTTGGAGAAATCGTCCTCCCAGGCTAAAGATAACAGAATCAAGTCTCTAGAAGAAATAATTATTGGATTGGGTCATGATCCCAAAGATGTGAAGGCTACAGAATCCTTAATAAAAAAGAAGGACGAAGATATTGCTGCCTTGAGGAAGCAGCTAAAGCTGCCTCCTCTAAGGCATCCACAGATTGCTGAGATCATAAAACAAAAGTCTAAAGAAGAACTGATGGATTTACTCTTAAACCTTAATGGGCGACTGAATGAGACTGAGAAAGAACTAGAAAAAGCATTGAAGCACAAGCAGGGAGAGTCGACCTCTCAGCCTCCTAATGTGATACCAGTAGTCTCAACAGTAGTCCCTTCTACACTTGGGACAACACTAGAACCAAACATTCCAGCAACCACAACAAAGGTGGTCACAGGTACAACAACAACATGACTAGCACAGGGCAGCACTGCCAATTTGAGCACAGAGGAATTAATAAAGTCAATGGAGGACATGAGACTACAAGTTTCAGAGCTAAAAAAGGTACAATAACAGTATGCCAAACTAGAACGAATCTATGATCTCTCAAAGATAAATGTTGCAAAAAAGTCAAGAGAGATTAAAGGACTAGAAAATAAAGTGAAATCATTAGAAAAGGATCTTACTTTTGACAAGCCTCTGGCATAAATTAGGAAAATTCTCTGGGACAACATCACTCAATCCATAAATGATGTTTGGCCATCCATCCAAATAATTTTTGAGCAAATTGATCTAGTAAAGGTAGCCAAAAAAGAAATCCAAAGGACAAGAGAAGAATTAGGAAGAATGCCTGAGGAAGCCAACAGGCTCATAATTTTTTTGAATACCAAGAGTAAGTACCAGCTTGAAGAACTTGGCATTACAGATAGAACAGAAACCATTTTGGAAATCAAAAGGGTATTAACCAAAAGAACTTTGATGCAAAATTTAGAAGAAGATGTCATAACATGCAGACATAGAGTATTGCTTTTATGGAGAAATTTTCCATTTTGTAGAATAAAGGGCTACCTAGTCCTTTAGTGATTAATGACAGATTAATGAGGCGTAAAGATTATGTGGATAAATTGAATCAATATGCATGAAATCAACAAGTTCATCAACAAGTGTATCATGAATAAAAGCACTCCCTACAAGTAGAGTTCTCTATGACAGCCTAGAGAAGTTATTTTACGTCGAGCATGAACTGAAGCACTTGTTCCCAATTCATCCTACATTTTTCAGATACACAGAAACAGATGAAACCCTCAGAAAGCTTCAAAAAACTAGAATACCACAGCCAGAATGGTGGGAAGAAATGCTTGAAATTTTGTAATTTATCCTTGATAAAATGTAAATTTTGATCTTTTACCAGAGTCAATGAGGGTAAAGAGGATGAATAGAGATCAAACAGGTAAAGAGTATCGGATGCAGGTAAAGTGTATCAATAGGGAGATAAAAACAGAACAACCAACATAGAATTACACCAAGGACAATAAGAGGCCAAATCATAGGGCCTAACTCCAACACACTCTCAAGAATAGGGACAACAAACCATTCGGTTGCCTTATTTGTCATCTACGAAGTCATCTGGCCCTATTTTCTTGTAAAATATGATTAGTCATCTAATATTATACCTCACTTTGTTATTAGATATTTCATTGTAAAGTTTTTTGTATAAATACACCCCACTCGGAGTATTGAGGGTGGATTCTTTGACATTGTTGTAACTGATTATTTTAGAATAAAAAGTGGCGTTGGACAAATTTTTCATGGCTGTCTGGATGAAGGATTGATGTAAAGGACTTTTCATAGGATTCATGTGTTGGACATCAAATAAATAAGTATCTTATATCTCATGTGTTAATATTTTATGGTTTATTATATTCATCATGTTTCATATCTGAATATTAAAACGAAAAAGAATAATTCAGAAAGTGCTTAAGTGCAATTTGTCTTCAATCGTTTTTGTTCTCAATGTTTTCTTCTAGAGAAGCATAAACAGTGAATTCTTAATTGCTCCTGTTTCCTAGTTTATTCATTTTAATCATTCAGTAAAGAATTCTTGATTGTTGTTTATTGATGGTTAGTTATGTTCTACTCTCTTAAAGCATGTTGAATGATTCTTAACTTCCCTTTAACCCTTTATGTCCATCCCATCTTTTTAAGTCTCTATTTGCTCCCTGTTCAGCTATCTTGCCCTGTGAAGCCACCCTTTATTGAGAAACCAAATCTAGTTGAGCCATTACCCCTGACTCCATTAGCCCAATGGACTAAACTATTTAGTTCTACCCCTCTGCTATTGAACTTCACCAACAAATTCAAACAAAACCCCAAGCTCTAATAACTAGCCTAAAACCTTATAAAACAAAGCTAAAACTTAAAGAGAGAGCCCTCTCTGGATGCAGATTGGCTAGATTTTGTATCTAAAAGATTGGTTTGTGGTTACCTCGGACCCCTTTCCTCTTCTTACAACTTCTGGGAAAATCTGAGTGATAACATCACCCATGCACCCCATGTCCTTTGACCACTCTATTCGTTCGAGGGAAGAAGGTGACCAGCTTGCCATTACTAGTCACTGACAGATCTCAACAACCATGTTTAACAGGCAGTATGGCTAAGGGAAAGAAAGGACATGCACAACCCCGTAGCAACATTTATCAGTTATGGAAACTCGTTGATACGAACACTCCAACTGCCTAAGAGGACAACACAGTACCTGAGAAGGTCTGATTTTCCCACTACAACAAGCAAACACAGTCAGGGACACCATCAGTTAGTTAAATTCAGTTGGTGGTCAATTATGACCCCTTCATATCTAAATGGCCCAAGTGCCCTATAATGTAAAATTTTTAAATACCCAGAAACAAAATGTAATCAGGGTTGATGGTTGATGTTTTGATGTAAGGTTCAACTTCTGGGGACTGTGGATATTTTGCCACTTGCAGTGTCTCATTTTCATTTTAAGCTAATACAAGCTTCTTTTGCTGTTAACTGCTCACTTTCCATTTCCTCTCTATTCTAAGTTGTGCCTGATATGCTGTATTCTTGATCTTTAAGGTTTAGCACTAGAAAGCTGTCATCCTATCTACATGTTAGATTGTTGAATGTATCATTGAATAGGTTACCCAGGTTTCTTTCTATCTAGTGGCAGAGAGATGTCATCTTATCAGTGCATTAGTAGAATATATTTACAAGCTTCTTATTGGTTGCATCTGGCCATCACAAGGTCTTGTGCATCTACTGGTGTGGTCAGCATTCTCCATATTCACCTTATCTCTAAAATGTGAGTAGCTGGTGGTCTAAATCTTTGTATTCTGGGGGTGCTCATGCATGTCTGGAGTGAAACAAAGTAGAAGTGGTTATCTGGCTTGAACAAGCATCATTCCTTCCATTCATCCATTGCAACAATAAGTTGAATTTATATGTTACCAGGCATCTCCAAGCTACAACCTAGGAGAGTTTCTTGGATCTCTAACATAATTGGCGCCATTTTCGGGGAGAGGAGATTGAAGCTCATCTTCCCTGGAGAATGGCACAGTTCCAGCTTTGATGATAGACAAAGTCTAGACACATTTCTAGTTGTAATCATCTATCTGGCAACTCTACTGGAGGACCAACCAATTGGCGACTCCACATTACAGTTCTAGCTCTGTTTGTGAGGCATACTCAGAGAAATCTTTAGAAATCACCAGCTGACCCAGTGCCTGACTCATTGTCAAGCAAAGAAAAACATCACAGAAAGGAGCATCAGGATCAGGTAAGCCTAAACAATCTTATGTATCTCTACCAGAGAGGCTTGTAGTTGAGCATGTTCATGTTGAAAATATAGAGCCTAGTACTATCAGTGAAGAGAATTTCCTAGAGATTCATAAAGCTCCTTATTCAATAAGTTCCCCTTTGGATCTCAATCCAAAGAAAGCTTCCCATACAGTCCTTCATTTTCCTTTATCTCTATCATTCGTTCCTCAGTCTCCTATCATCCAAACGACCAGTACTCTTCCATCTACCCCAGTCATGGCAGGCTAACAAGCACCCACAAAGATGGAAAGAATCATAGCTGCTAGGTATGGACCACTGGTCCTACCTGTTTCTTTGAATGCCATGCCTGCAAGAGAGTATCAGAAATACATGCCTAAGTTCATTGGTATAAAGGAAATAACTGCTGAAGAACACCTTGAATCTTTTTATAGTTATGTTGATAACCTAGATATCAGTGACGATGATGTGTGGATGAGAGTATTTGTCCAGAGCCTTGATGGAGAGGCTATAAAGTGGTTCAGAGAAATGACCCCTAGGTCTATAGCAGACATTGAAGCATTAGATGATGTGTTTTTAAAACATTGGGGAGATAAGAAAGACCTGCTATATTACCATACTGAGTTTGGCAACCTCAAGAGGGGAAATGGGGAATCATTGTTTGATTTTAATAAACGATTCAACTGTATGTATAGCATGATACCACCTGAAGTAAAGCCTACCCCCACCTCTACCAAACTCACCTATGCCAATGCTTTTGACTCTGATTTTTTCCTGCTATTGAGAGAAAGAAGATGTGTCACTCTAGCTGAAATGCAAGATGTAGCTTTAGAGGTGGAATCTAATATCATGGCTGTAGAGAAACTCAAAGGCCGCACTGATAGAAGAAGGCAGAGAGGCAAGGCTTCTTCTTCCTCTGCTTCATCTTCAGAGCCTAAATTAGATAAAATGACTAAAATGATAAAGTCATTGGCTGTTGAAATATCAAAACTCAAGGTTGAGCAGAGCTTTGGGAAAGCAAGGCTTCCAAACACATTTGCTCTAAGAAATCCAAATCCATTCAGAAGAGCAAATGAAAAATTGTAGATAATTTAGAGGGGTAAAGAAGCCATTGAAGAATAAAGGGTTAAAGCTCCTTTTCAAAATGCAGTCATGGAGGATCAGTGATTTGGCAGAAGTGCACCAAATCAAAGAGCAACTAGTTGAAAAGTCTGCAACACATCAGAGGAGAATCAAGGAAGCCTTTGACAGAAAGGACAAGATAGACAGTTTCCAAGTTGGGGACTTGGTTCTTGAATGGGATACACTCAAGGATAAGAAAGGCAACCATGGCAAGTTTGATGCTTTGTGGATGGGGCCTTTTATCATTTCTCAGATCCAAGGGAACAATGCTTTCATGTTGCAAAGCATGGAAAGAGAGATAGTTTTTGATGGCCCAGTTAATGGGCGATTTCTGAAAGATAATGTCATTTAAGGTCTTTAGTGTAGGCTCAATTAGACTCCATGCCAAATGGAACACTAGGAAATTTCGCTGATCTGGTTTTTGTAGGAAAGGCAATGATCTGTAGTTCTTGAGACCTCACAGGGAGGATCTCATCCCCAGAAGGAGCCAGTGTTAGCTCTGCCTATATAACTATGGTTTTGAAGGTCAAAGATAAGCTTGGTTATGTTGGTTATGCTCAAAGGAGGCCCATAATGGTCATTTTCACCTCTTTCCTTTACCCCACTCGTCCTCCCTTCATCTCCTTTTCCTCTGTTTTTTCTTTTAAAAACCACAAAACCCCTTTTTTCTTAAGCCCAAGCCCAAAGGATTAGACCTGCCATAAAATCGTAGCCATGTGACTTCGTGCCTTTTAAAAATTCATCACCTTTAATCTTCGCCATTGACTTCTGTCCCCGATACAACGACTCCCGTCGTGCCCAATAAAGCGATATGCATGACCATTTCTCGACCGTCCGATCATCCTTGCCGAGATATGACAACATTTTCTCTCCCCTTGCCCGCAACTCACTTGAATGTTAGTGTGTGACGAGAATGGTTTTTCTCTCTCATCCGCCGCTACATGTTGGCCTCTTAGTGGGATCGCACGCCCTTGACCTTTTACCGCTTCATGCCCAAAGGCGGTGCAATCAATACCATTTACCACCTAACCTATCCACCCGCCCGTTTAACTATCACGCAACTTCACTGCTCGATCACCGTTAGATCTCGCTGCCCCAGATCTAATGGCCCAAAATCAATCTGCTCCCACCTTGTCTGATAACCCCATAGAGCCATTGCCTGCCATTCGTTTCCTTGATCCGACGGTCATTATCTTTGCTCATCTAACTCGTCGATTCACCCATGCACCTCACGTCCTTTGACCACTCTATTCATCCGAAGGAAGAAGGTGACCAGCTTGCCATCACTAGTCACTGACAGATCTTAACAACCATGTTTAGTAGGCAATATGGCTAAGGGAAAGAAAGGACACACACGACCCCGTAGCAACATTTATCAATTATGGAAACTCGGTGATACGAACACTCCAACTGCCTAAGAGGACATCACAACACCTGAGAAGGTATGATTTTCACACTACAATAAGAAAACATAGTGAGGGACTCCATCAGGCAGTTAAATGCAGTTGGTGATCAATTATGACCCCTCCATACCTAAATGGCCCAAGTGCCCTGTAATGTAAAATCTATTAATCCCATAAGCAAAAGGTAATCAGGGTTGATGGTTGATGTTTTGATGTAAGGTTCAACTTCTGGAGACTGTGGATATTTCGCCACTTGCAGCGTCTCGTCTTCATTTTCAGCTAATACAAGCTTCTTTTGCTGTTAACTACTCACTTTCCATTTCCTCTCTATTCTAAGTTGTGCCTGATATGTTGTATTCTTGATCTTTAAGTTTTAGCACTAGAAAGTTGTCATCCTACCTACATGTTAGATTGTTGAATGTATCATTGAATAGGTTACCCAAGTTTCTTTCTATCTAGTGGCAGAGAGATGTCATCTTGTCTGTGCATTAGTAGAATAGATTTACAAGCTTCTTACTAGTTGCAGCCGACCATCACAAGGTTTTTTGCATCTGCTGGTGTGGTCAGTATTCTCCATATTCACCTTATCTCTAAACTGTGAGTAGCTAGTGGTCTAAAGCCTTGTAGTCTTGGGGTGTTCATGCATATCTGGAGTGAAACAAAGTAGAAGTGGTTATCTGGCTTGAAAAAGCATCATTCCTTCCATTCATCCATTGCAACAATAAGTTGAATTTATATGTTACCAGACATCTCTTAGCTACAACCTAGGAGAGTTTCTTGGAGCTCTAACAAGTCATGCTTGTTCCTTTGCCTCCTCTCGAACGCTGATTACGATAGTACGAAAAGCCCAACTTGTCTTGTAAAAATAAATGGCTCAGATCTAATCTTTCCAGATCAACAATAGAGAGTATTTTAGACCCTCCTGCGCTCAATTTTAAGTTTCTCAAAGGGAGGGGTCTGAAAAGTGGTTTTTTCGTCCTACCCTATACCTACGTGTCACTTCTTTGTTCTTTTGGAATCCCCTATTCACAAACTACTTACCACTTCAAACCCCTCTGAAAAAACTACTAAGCCTCCCCTTTTCATCAACGTCTATTTTGTTATTTGCAATAAGACTCTAAAGTCCGCCTCTCTTATCACAGGCCTCACTCCACTTTCTTCTCCATGATGTTTGTGTTCGGGATTTATTACACTCTACAATATCTATTTCCTACAAAACATGATTTGTTTCAAATGAAACTTGCTTATCAGTGTCATTTATTTTTAGCTTATCGATTCATGTTTTCTATGTTCAGGTTCATGATAGAAGAGGACAACTGTGATGCTAAGTGGTAGTTCAGTTCAAGCAGATGAACAAACATCTAGATAATCCAATGGAACAAATAAAGTCAATGAAGACAAGAAATCACATTCAGAAATTTCTACCAAAAAATTGTCCTTTAAGCATTATTGAAGGGATATGTTTAAATGCCCTCAACGCTCTATGCAATACATTCACTTATTTTTCTGTTCTTTTAGCTTGCTTTTTGTATGAAATAAAGGTCTTGAATTTTATGAAGAAAGGCTTACGAAAGCTCGCACTATTGTACTTTCATACATTTCTCAATAGAACGACTGGAACAATGTTTTAGGAATTTTCATAAAGAATTTTGAGAAGTTGTATTTCTGTAATCTTGAAATTATGTTTGTGAGAAGGACTAAACTACTGTTATTTATTTTATGAGTTGAGCAATGTACATCTGGTATTTCTATCTTTGTACCTCTGTTTTGTTCATAAATAAATAGTGAATTTATCTTTTTAGATTGCTTATTACATGGTATTTAAAGAAAAGTGTTACATGTATTCATTTATGGTCATGCTGCCATTGATATTTAAATACATGTTAAGCAATTTGCTTTGATATTCTAAATGTGATATGAGTTATACACATTATTTTGATTAGCTATTTAATAAAAATAATCATCTTTAAATATTTTTATTTCCATTGGTGTTTGAGAAATCTATATTGTCATTTACAAAGGAAAATCATTATAGATCGCATCTAGATAAATGTTAAACAATCCCAGGTTATAGAGTATGTTAATGCATATGTTTTCCATTTGACTCACTCCTGCAAATCCATCTATTTCACTACACTATAAGAATTACACATTCATTCAATCACCTTTCATTGGGAAACTGGTTCCATTATATCTAGTTGGAGCCTCTACCTAAATGGAAAAGGAACTGCCTTAAGGTCCAGGCCAGGTGGTTTTCCCCTGTGTTGATACAATGATTTTCAAGGCCTCAACACTTTTGGCACTAGAAGGAGGGCCTACAGACTATAATGGCAATTAAGTCCAATCCAAAAACAAAAGGCCATTCCAAGAGTCATTTCCCCTCCAAATCCTACAACTTCCAGATCCCCTCCAGAATCTCCTAGTTTTACTCCAGAATCACCAGAAATTATAGATTTGATAAAGAAATTGGAAGACATCTCCATTTTAGTAGAAAAGCGTGAATCATCCAAAGTTTATGAAGGAATTATAACTTCTATTTTTTACGGATCTGGTGTTTTGACTCAGTCTCGAAGTGTAAAACTTGACATCTCGCCATTTGAATTTCCACTTCAATCCCATAGAACAAAAATTGCTACATCAGATTCCAAAACATCTACTAGTGAGATTACCTCATTCTCTCATTCACAAACATCTCCATTTATTCCTTTTTCATTTCCTTTTTCTCTACCGATCACTTCATCTATTTACATTTCCTCTACACAAACGACTAGTGCCACCTCAAGCAGTACTATCACAACTTCTAGTTCTTCTTTCATCACATCCACCTCCCCAACTGTTATAATGGAAGCTAGACCGTGGTCCAATCCAGGAGCTATTCAAATTCCAACAACACTTAATCCTCTACCAAAACATCCTGAAAGATGGATTCCCAAATTCAATCATGATGATGGGTTACATGCCGAAGAGCACCTTCATAATTATATGTTAGCCATCAATATTAATGAGGTAGTTGAAGAAGAAGTTGTTGTTAGATTATTCCCGTACACTCTTACAAGATCAATAGGGTCTTGGTACTTTTCATTAACAACCAATTCTATTACTAGTTGGGATATTTTTGAAGAATAATTTTTGACTAAATTTGGCGATGATTGCTCAACCGCATCTCTTATCAATGACCTTTTCAATTTAAAAATGATTTCAGGGGAAAAGATAAAATATTTCAATTCCATATTTAACAAATTGTTAAATAAAATCCCAGCTACTTCTAGACCTGGTGTCGATGTACAAATTGAATGGTATATTTCATCTCTTCCTTCTAACATAGCAATTTTTGTAGATGGAGCCAATAATAATACATTGGTAGAAAACATGAAAGAAGTTGTATATGTAGAGAAGGGGATAAATACACTAGAAAAGAAAAAGGATCAGGAAGACAAAAAATTAATAAGAGTTACATTTAAGGATGAATCTAAAAATAAAGCACTTCAAAATCCCTTTGATCTTGAAGGCTTGCAAGAAGTCCTCAAAACTTTGTCTAACGAGATGGTAGAGATAAAAAAATGTAGCTGAATATTTTGCCAAAAAACCTTTTAGAACATACAAAATAAATCATGCACCTAATCCACAACCTCCAAACACAATATCTAATGTAGAAACTAATGATGAAGATGAAGAGGAAGTGACATTTTTTGCTGATGAATCCTAAGATGAACAAATAGCCGAGTTAATTCGAATGTGGGATTTTATTCTTCCTATTTTTGATAGTTAAAATGAATATGAAGCATTAGTTGTTGGCACAAGATGTAAAGGTCCATTTGTTCCTATACAACCAATTCAAAAACAGAAACCTTCAACTTCCACTGCTAAAGATAAAGTTTAAGTATAGGGGGTTTACGCAGTGCATTATATTAGATATCACTTTTTGGATTCAACTGCGTTAAGTAAGTCATTCATGTATGACCATTTCCATGAGAGGTAGTCATAAGTGACTAATCTCTCATGATTTGAATAGTTCACTTAGCACTTATTGCATCGGGTGATGCTCACAGGGATGAAGAAGTGGGATTGAAACTAGTGAAATAAATCACATAGCATCAATCATCACTTCCGGGGCTTGCACCCGATAACCAAGACTTCCCAGGAGGTCACCCATCCCAGATCACCTCTGGCTCAAGCGCGCTTAACTGTGGATTTTTCCCCACAATCAAGCCCACTTAGCTTGCTACCCCATTTTCAAAACCTTAGCAAGTATTGTGCCTCATGGACCATTCAACTAGAGATCCCTTCACTCTTTTTGAATTTAAGTATAGGGGGTTTACGCAGTGCATTATATTAGATATCATTTTTGGGATTCAACTGTGTTAAGTAAGTCATTCACGTATGACCATTTCCATGAGAGGTAGTCGTAAGTGACTAATTTCTCATGATTTAAATAGTTCACTTAGCACTCATTGCATCACGTGATGCTCACACGGGTGAAGAAGTGACATTGAAACTGGTGAAATAAATCACATAGCGTCAATCATCACTTCCAGGGCTTGCACCCGGTAACCAGGACTTCCCGGGAGGTCACCCATCCCAGATCACCTTTGGCTCAAGCGCGCTGAACTGTGGAGTTTTCCCCACTATCAAGCCCACTTAGCTTGCTACCCCATTTGCAAAACCTTAGCAAGTATTGTGCCTCATGAACCATTCAAGTAGAGATCCCTTCACTCTTTTTGAATTTAAGTATAGGGGGTTTACGCAGTGCATTATATTAGATATCATTTTTGGGATTCAACTGCGTTGAGTAAGTCATCCACATATGACCATTTCCACGAGAGGTAGTTATAAGTGACTAATTTCTCATGATTTGAATAGTTCACTTAGCACTCATTGCATCGAGTGATGCTCACAGGGGTGAAGAAGTGGGATTGAAACTGGTGAAATAAATCACATAGCGTCAATCATCACTTCCAGGGCTTGCACCCAGTAACCAGGACTTGGTGTTAAAAAATCCACTTCCACTTCCCCCAAAGTAATTCCGTCTTCATCTAATTCTCCATCTTCACCCAAAACCTTAGTAGTTTCAGATACTATTGAGTACAATATAGTTGAGAATATGAAGAAAATAAAAGCAAAAATTCCCCTTCCTGAACTCACTAAATTCAAACAACATCATAAATTTTTATTGAAAGAATTGAACGCAGTACTTGCTTCTCCTCTTCCTGCTACTATGGTATCCAAAGCTTCTAACAGAATGGGTAAACCTCATGGCCATTCATTATTCGATTCCTCTGATGCTAGTTTAATAGGTGACAAGTCTAATTCACATACCCCTCCTTTTATTTTGACTTTTGAAATATTTAATAAAAATGTACATAACTGCTTGGTAGATTCAGGGGCTTCTTCGAATATCATGTCGTATTCAGTTTGTCTGAAATTAAACATGGCACCCCAGAAAACTGTAGTTCACATTGTGAAACTCAATAGGACAAAATTAAAAGTCATAGGAGAAATGAATTGAGTTCTTATCAGATTATCTTCGAATCGTGAAGTTTGTCTAATAATTGATATACTAGTTGTTGATATCCCAGATTTCTATGGTTTAATTCTTAGTAGAGATTCGTCATAAAAACTACATAGTTATTTTTCTAATGTTTGGTCTCACTTATGGATCCCATTTAATGGAAAGCCGAATCAAATTAGAATCAACCGAGAAAAACACATGAACCATATTTGGTAACAGATTTTGAAGGTGAAAATGAGGCAGTAGCATTTAATAACAACATTCTTGGAAACTACTCTACTGAATCATTTTTTGAGGATTTTAAAGCACACACGTCACCATCTCTGAGTAATTCTATAACTTCTCAAATTGAAATTTTTTCATAGACAAACTTTTCCAGATGTGTAAATATGCTAGAAAAACCATTAGTTAATTCTTTATTCTGGACATTGTATTTGGATGGGTTGAAATCAAGTGATGGTGCAGGAGCAAGTTGCACATTGATTAATCTTGAAGGTGTGAAGACAATATTGACTTGCAGATCGGAATTCAAATGCACAAATAATATTTCAGAATATGAGGCATTAGTCCAAGGTATGTACAAAGCAATTCACCTTGACGTTAAATACCTTCAAGTTTTTGGATATTAAGAAACTGTAATTAAATAAGTAAGTAACATGATGCACTATATCTCAACATACTTGAAGCATTATTAGTCGTTGGTTCAGTCTCTCACTTCACATTTTTTAGCGTTTAACATTTTTGCTATGCCTAGGATTCAGAATGCCAACACTAACTTTCTTGCTAATGTTGCATCAAACCTGATCCCATTTGAAGATTACAATCCCGATGGATTTTCTGTAAAGTTAATATTTAGACCATCCATTACCAATAATATCACCAATTAGCGAGTATTTAATGATGATGGGGACATTTTAAGCTTCTTAACTTATGAACAATCATACGATGACCAAATAATTGATGAGGATGAACACAATGATAAATTAAAACAGAAAACTGATGATAATCACTGTTGGGTCCCTATAATACTAGTGATTACCCCATTACTATTGTAGTTATACCCCTTATTTATATTGTTGTGCCCCTATTACCCCTATATTGTTATTTCTGTGCCCCATAGAATCCCTCTATTGTTATTTTTGTGGCTTTATATTATTATTGTTAGGTCGGCTGGATTATATTGTGACTCCTTAGACTCCTATATATAGAAAGGAGGTTTTGTCATTTGTATCATCCAAGAATTG
>APFE030244217.1:0-13807 GCA_000404065.3 Pinus taeda
AAAAATGACTAAGCTCTCCTATGGCCCCCTGTGGAAAGAAAACAATAAGTGGGAGATTGTTGGGTTGTGTTATATTCTTTCCACATAGTTAACAGGGGGTTTGATGAGTACCCGTAACTCGACTTTATGGGGTCCATGGCAGTGCCCCGGAAAATTTTGGTTTTGGACCCTATGTTAGGTTGGGTGGACCCACCTATGGTTTTGTGCATGATTTTCGCACATGTTTTTTGGACGCGATCGTTTTCGTTCCATGGTTTTGGACGCGATGGTTTTCAGTCCATGGTATTGGATGCTTCGGCATGTATAAATATGTATTGTAACATTGAAAGGAACATAATGAAAAATCAAGCTGGTAGTCCCGATTTTGGAATCCAGTGGGAAATCTCTGTGTATATGTGTTTTATGTGTTATGCTCTCGCATTTTTATTTTTCCTGTGATTTAGAATTCGTATGCAGGTAATTTTTGTACGGGGTTAAAACCTACAATTTTTCCTTTCCTAGGTGGCTCATATTGACCATGTTTTACCCTGAAAGTATTGGCATGAAAAGATTTGCAGGATGAACAGATGTTCACTAGCCACCAATGCAACTTTCTCTTGCTGAGGTTCCATAATCGTGGCACCATGAGGTTTCACTATCGAGAGGGATTCACACTACTATTATTAATTCAACAACGTTAGCCGGTCAACCATATGAAGATGGAGCGATACTACTAGGAAATGAGGTTTCACAACCACATAGGGCATCACTATGAGAGGTATGTCACAACAACAAAATATGTGCATACCACCTAGATATTACTCTAGAAACAAAAAAAATGTGCATACTAGTTAGACATTAACTTAATATTGTAACCAAATGCCCAAACTAGAGCTTTTTTGTGTCCAGTTCCATTGTAGTTAGTTCATTCACTACCCACTGCCTACCATTGAATTAAGATTCAATTAGTTTCAAGCCCAAAATACATGGTCTCAACTTGTTTCGCTCTCCATCCAACCAACAAAACAAGTAGTTGATTGGAATTATTTTCAGAGTTGGAAACAGATAGTAAGCAAATACCTTCCTATAGGTTTATACCTATCCCCCCAATTTAAGTGATTATCATGCCAAATAAATAAGTATGCGCAATACTGTCTCAAAACTTGTCCAAGTCTCTGAATTGAAAAAGATCATGCGCCAGGGAATAAAATACATTCTTCCTATACTAGAAACATCATTAAGAACTTAGGAGGGCCCACTGGGTCCTGTTGAGGCGCCTTCTGGCGCCAAGCTCCCCAATGCCTTCCTTTACCATCACACAAATGTGCATGCAACAAAACTTAAACCTGAAGGTTGTGGAAAAAGTGTCTCTCTGGTTCTATTATGGCCGCATAAGTTTACCATAAAATCTCCTTCCCTAATTCGTTCATTTAATTAGATTCGTTTGTTGATTTAATTTTGCAAGTGGAAAGAAGAAATTGAATATTTCTCGGGCATGGGCGGTGAAGGAGGTGTGGCAGTGAAGGACGTGCAATGTATGTGACAGGTGTATGTGACAACTCGATGACAACATTCAACATTTTCCGATTATATATATTAAGCTAAGGAAAAACATTGAATCAAACATTTAATACTGACAAAGTAATGCTAGCATTACTTCATGCTAGAAAAAGATATGAATGATATTAATTCTTTCACCCTAAGAAATTATATGAATATAGACTGTTGCCTCAGGAAAAGGCCAAATAAGATGAAAAAATATATGATTGGTTAAACGAATCAATGTATCTATTTGACAAGTTGAGAGAGAATGGTTTATTGAATATGAAATGAATACTTTGGGTTCAATTGACAAAAAAACTCAAAGAACTAATGTCATAGAAACATTTCAATTACTATAGTCCCATGTTGCAAGCGGTGGGGACTAATAAAGAGTGAAAATATAATAAAATCACAAATAATCTCATTTGAGGTGGATCTTTCTTCCATAATTTTTTTGTAGCAGATCATTATGAATTCATGATGATTCCTTCTCTCTTATACCATTTCAAAAATATTTCTTATGATAAGTTGTCTAGAGTGCATCATAACCTAATATATTTATTGAAATTTATTATATCTCAATAGGTCATCAATATTGGGCAAGGAACACTTATTATTGAGTGTAATTTTATTTAATTCTGTGTAATTAATGCACATTCACCAAGTCTCATCCTTCAATGGCATAATTATGATGATTGACCTACATGGTGAAGTACTTGGTCCAAAAACATCCTACTCCAACAGCTGTTGCAATTCCTTCTTCGCCTCATTTTCTCCTAGAATGAATTGCATCTATAGCTTGATGTTTGGTAATGGATAGTCTAGAAATAGTTGGATCTCATGCTTCATTTCCATCTTGGGTGTTAGCCCCATAGTCTCCTAGAAGACTCCCTGGTATGCCTATAACAATTCATCTAGTTGTTTTCTATGTTCCTTAGTGCACTGCTCTAGGAATCCCTTTGCTCTCATTGACTTTTTTATAAGCCCAGCTTCTCTTAAAAAATAATAAAAACATACTTCTTGTTAGAACATATGAGTTTCTTGTCTTGGCTGACACTTACTAGTGAAATTTTAGACATGCCTTTGTGCACATTGATGATGAAGGATTTATGTCATTTATGAGGCAATACTCGTTGCCTCTTTACATAAATATTACATAGTGCATGTACATATATGGACCTCCAAACACCATTGCACTTACATCAAGTCAAAATACATCTTATTCTACTTGATCAATAAAATTAGCATTGATAACAAATTTTATTTTACACTTTTTTTTGTTTACTTTGATTTTTGCATCCTTATTTACCCATCCCAATGGATATGGGATATGATCATCTAAAACCTCCTATCCTAGTTTGTTGACCAACCCTATAGCAATGAGATTCACTTGTGATCCTGAGTTGAATATAGCATCAATTTTGTCTTCATGACCCATATCTTTAGATGGAACATTTTGGTCATCTCATTATCTTTCGGTTGTTGAATGATACTCAAATTCATTGCCTTTTTCATTGATGTGAATACAATATTCTCATTTATTTGAAGCTACTTTCCACTTGATTGTTAGAATATATGGCTATGATATTTTTATTCTTCCCATTCTCTTTTCAAATCTCTCGGTTGATTTCTGGATATAATTTCCACCACTTCTCCTCAATGTGACAATCAAAGTTACAATGCTTACAATGGTTGCTAGGATATTTTTGTCCAGTAATTTAATTCCATAAATTATGTAACACGTATTATCAATCCAGAGTTCATAAACTTATGAAATGCAAACATTGCCTATGTAGAATTAGATTGTTTATAATAATATATATCTAAAATAATTAATATTTATCTTACTTTATGAAATCAATTGCATAAAATGAAACACACTACACTTCATCAATTAAAAACAATTTTAAGATAGAAAGAAACTAATCTTACCAACCTACACTAATCAAGCTTACAACAACAAAATATCAAGTTATGAGGTGGAGTAAACCTTTCAATGGTGAAAATGGAATGTTGGCAAAACGATGCTTCATTTACTGATCTAGATTATTGGTTGGATAAGAAATTTTAGAACTCTTTTTAAAGTAAAAAGAAGGCACACAACTTCAAATATTTTGGAAGATCAAGCATGCACTAGCATCCCACAAGTTGTAGCTCCTTTTGATTCAAAGGTCTACAATGGTTGACTCCTAAGCCTTATACTTACCTATCATGGTTGGTTTCATGTATTAAAATAAAATGAGATATTCATAAATGGAAATAATGCTTGAGTAAGTCTAGTTTGGTGGACTTTGCATGCACTAGGGCCTTTCCAAATCTGTGGACACTCCTAACCTTTTATCAAACACATTAATAACCTTTTTCTCAACGTATTTACTAATATATGCAAAGAAATACCTATAATGCTTTAATGCAAGACTAGTTTAATAAGCTATGCATACATTAGGGAATATCCTAATGGGTGGACACTCCTAATATTTTACCTAGTTCATCAATAAACTTGTATTCAAAAACATTTGCTAATTTATGGTAAAAGACTTGATTAGTTTATGAACAATAGTAAAGCTATGATATCTAATAAAGAAATAACGTTGATAACGTAAAATAGAGTATTATAGATGAAAGAAAATATAACAAATAGTATATAAACAAAGTGATTTATCACAGATAAGAACATAGGTTAAGGAAAATAAAGAAAATTATTTACAAATAGATAATATACATAAAACGAGATTGCATGAAATAAATAAGAAAAAATAAAGTGATATAAAATTCCACCATGTTCTATTTGGAGTTATATTAGTTCTCCCAAGAACAAGATAAAAAATTACTCTATAATATCATAAACTAAACCAAACATAGTGCATCTAAACATAGAGAAAATAACGGTCTATGTGAAAGGAAATATCAAGAACTTTATTCTATTTCATCATAAGTTGGACATATGCTCCAAGAGTCCTCCCTTTGGAATTGAGAAAACACTCTTATTTATACAAAAACTTGCTTTAAAACTAAGATAAGCAATGATAATTCAGATCCACATATCTCTCATGTTGTTACAACCAATTTCTAATAATTAACAAGTAGATATCTTTGGATATTTCTAAATATGTTCTCATGAATATTTCTAAGATATTTGATAAGAAATCTTCCATGATTATTCTCATTAAAATATACTTGAGTGATCCTTCTAAATCTTCATCAAATATTCAAATTTTGAAGAGAAATTTTGAATTTGGACCTCAATGGTAAAATTTTGCATTGTTGGAACATTAAAATATGTCTACAACCATCACCAAATTCACACAACTTTCAAATATGAGTGAAATAATATTTAATTATAAACTCATATAAAATCATAAAATAAATCCATTGGAAATATGTAGCCCAATTCCACATATAAACATAAAGATGGAGTAAAACAAGATTATGGAAGAGCAGATAAGGATGAAATTGGAGGGAAAGGTTATGAATACACGGTAAAAAAGATGTGAAAAGATGGTCCTTTTCATGACTCAACACTTTGCACTAGTGTGTTAGGGCTAATATCTTATTGTCCTCCCCGCCTTTCCATTTATTCTTCCCCTCTTTGGAAGCCTCTTAGTGTTCCTTCTACTTTGAATAACTCGACTACCTTTTCTTTTTACCCATGCTTTCTAGATTTTGTGCTTGTACACAAGCCTCATCCAATATTTTAAGTTTGAACAACATCACTTTCTTTCCTAGATGGTTGTGTAGACTCCCCAAATACTTGACGAGTATGTTTGGGTTCTTGGGAGAGATACCCAACATTATTGCAATCTTCCTAAATTATATGGCATACTCCTATACACTTTACCCATGTCTCTTCTTAAAGTAATGCCAACAGATCCATCGGTCCTCTACATATTTGATGAGTTAGAATTAAGTCTTTAACAAAGTTTTAAAATCTTCCCACTTAGTTATTGAAGGATCTCCCTCACTTAGGATTTTTGTGTGGCTTTCCCACCAGGTTAGGGCATGGCCTTTTAATTTCAAATGAGCAAATGAAATTTTATATTCTTCCTTTATATGGTGAAAACTAAAATCAAAGTATAATTGTTGAAACCACTGAATTAATTTCAAAGTATCAATATCACCTTGATACATCTTGATATCCACCTTCACTTCCATTTGGAAGAGGCACTATGAAGAGTTCACAACACTCAAACTTTTTCTACTTATTTTTTATTTCTTGGATTCCTTCTCCAGTTCTTCCTGATCCCCCAATTTCCCCTTTGATCTAACCTCTACGTTGGAATCTCCATATTCTCCAAAAAAACTATGCTTATTGGTTAATATTTCCATGAGGAGAATGAAATTACATATTATATCTACGACTTATGCTTCTAGCCACACAAACCTCTCCTCTCCTAGGTCTTCAAGATTATCATAAATTGGTTTATCGACCATGGTCAGAGTTTATGATTTTCTTCTCAAACCAACCCGATCCCTTGCAACATCCAAAAAAATAGCCAAAGAAACCTACTACTATACCAATATGATCTATACATTTCCATGGAACTTCCATTGGAGAATTCATCATAATAGATCTCATAAAAATAGATTGAATATGAAATCTATACTTCTAGGGATAATTTTAATTATATTTCTGGATTTATTAACTACTATTTTTATGCTTATGCATTTAATAGATAAATGCATAAAATATATAAGAGTGTAATATAAACACTCCCCAACCACAATGAACACCAAGATATGTTATGGAAAACTCTTTCAAGAGAAAATCCATGTGGAATGTGAGGTTTCTTTTCTCTATTTTGTGTTGAATCGAAATGATGCAAATACAAAGGAGAAGACACTCTTTATGGAGTTTCCTAAGACACGTGGCCTATGGGATGTTACAAAACAAAAACCCCCATTTGTTTCTCTCTCTCTCTCTCTCCCCTGCCCCCCCTCTCTCTCTCCCTCCCCCTCTCTCTCCCCTAGCGACTTTTCTCTACTATGGAACAAAATTCAATCAAATAGAATGGAATCCATTTTCCTCCTAGTAGCCTAGTTATAACACAACCTGATAGCCAACTAGGGTTGAAATTTGATCAATTCAACCATCAAAATGAGTTACAACTCAACCCTTCTAGATTCTTCTTCATAGTTCCCATGTGGCTAGCCCCTTTTGCATGAGTAACAAGGGCTAACATGGCATCATCTTGAATTATAGTGGTTAAACACGATAGGTCAACTTCTAAGAGGCACAACTTTTGCATATGAATTATGATTGATATCTTTCTTGGACTATTAGAGAGGTGTCTATGTGTAAAATAACATTAGGGGGTGCTACACTTGAGTAGAAAAGTGTTACTCTAAAAGATGTAATTTAATGCATCAAACTGACCCTAGAAAGTTTTTGATGCTAATTCTCCAAACTGGGTCCCACTACTATAATTACTCATATAAGTTGATTTTTTTTATTCCACCTTGAAAACATTGAGATGGATGACAAACAATATAATGATCCAATCTATATCACTAAGGCTATTAGTTTTTGTAATTTCATTATTTAGAATTGAATTGACACAATTATATTACAAAACATTTAGAATATAATATTCAATGTTACAATAATAACTTTAAAAAATAGAATATAGAAATTCAAAAGAAAAATTTTATTTTTACATAATTAAGAATGTATAATTTAAATACCATGTTCATTGTCAAACTAAAATGTCATGCATTCATTGTCTACAATGAAGGCGAATGGGAAATCCTTTAGTCAAGTATGGTAATGGAAAATATGAGGTACGATCATTTCCAAGCGCTTCCCATCTGCAATGTAAATAATGTTATTCAATATTAAAATAAATTAAAAATAACTAATGCTTATTAAATTATGTACTAAAAAAATGATAATACAATCCCTCTTAGTCTATTTAAAATAATAATTTCTTTCATGAAAATATTTTCTATAATTATGAACAAAAGCTTTATCTATAATGAAATAGGAAGAACACAAACCTAAATCTTGTGAGAAATATGTGAAGAAAAAGAGACAACTCAAGCTTAGCTAGATGAAATCCCGGGCAAAGCCTAGCTCCACCTCCAAACGGTGTAAATGAAACATTATTTGATACATCCTGCAATATGAATAAGTTTAATTACCCTAATAATTTACAAACCATATTTTAAATTTATACTATATCATAAATATGAACCTACTTGATTTGGTTCCCATCGTGATGGGTTAAATGTAGGAGCTTCATTGTAGGAGTTTCCATGTAAATGTGTTGCCGTTAAAAATGCAAAGACCTCCCATCCTTTTGGAATGAGATAATCTATAAAAACATTTAAAAACAAAATCATATTAATATCAATAATATTGAAATATAAATAAAATTGTAAGAAATATTATATTATCTCAAATGTAATAACTTCTATTGAACAATACCTTTCACTTTAATGTCCTCTTTAACTTCTCTAAAATACTCCAGGGGCAAAATTACCTAATCGAAGTGTTTCATTAAATTACCATATAAAAATAAATAAATATATTTTTAATTAAATCAAATATTATAATTTTAAAATACAAAATAAAAAATTTAATTTCACATAAAATTATTTAAAAAAAATAATATCTTCATATTAAAGAAAATAAATAAAAAAAACAAATAATTAAAAGAAAATAATTATCGTACACATTCTGTAAATTTCATCGATTTGTAATCTTCCCATTCCAACTTCTTAGGATTCCGCTTGGTCTTTAATATAGCATCATGCTCTTCCTATCATATCAATATGAAATATTTCATTAGGCAACTTCAATAAGACCAAAAAAAATAATTGAAATTTAAAAAAATACCTCTACATACCCTTATTTGTTCCAATTTTCAGACAAACTCCTAAGACGTTGTGGTATCAAAGATCAAGAGAAGCTATACATATTACATACCTTCATTTGCTCCAATGCCTGAGGGCAATAAGTAAGAAACTTGATAGCAAATGTCATGGCTCTGGATGAGGTCTCATCTCCAGCAAAGAGTAAAAATAGAATAAAATCACAAATAACTTCATCCGAGAGGGATCCTTCTTCCATAAGTTTTTGTAACAAATCATTATGAACAACATGAGGATTATTCCTTCTCTATTGTACCATCTGAGAAATCTTTCCTATGAGAAGTTGTCTGGCCTGCATCATCACATAATATTTATTGAAATTGAAGAGAAAAAAGGTAATTTTACAAAGAAGATCTGTGGTATACATATTGATCATGAGAACAAGAAAGAAAGGTAAAAAAGGTGCAGAACAAGAAAGAAAGGTAAGAAAGGTACAGATGAACAACTAATAACAGAAGACAAATCTATTTTGTAAAAAAAGTACAGATGAACAACTAATAACAGAAGAGAAATCTATTTTGTACCTTAATTCCCTTTGCATAGGTAGAACCAGGGATTTTAATAGGAATGGCAATCACTGCATTGGTGTAATCAACAAATAACTCACAAATCTCCCTTGTCTCTTTGGATGGAGATAAATCCAGCAGTTGTTTTGCCATCAAGTTGAGAACCATCTACAACAACAAATTAAGTGATCAAACTCAATGCATCCAAAAATCTCCTGCCTGGGTACACAATTTTTTGTTTTTGTTTTTCCTAAGTATAAAACTTGAATTTCACTTGCCTGGTGACACTCATTCTGCAGAGCAATATCCTTCATATCTGCCCATCTGTCCAGCGTGGAGTGTACAAGACTCTGTATCTCTTCCATGAAATCAACTCTGAGCCTCTCAAACCTCAGCAAATTCACAGCTATTCCATGGAGCTTCCTCTGGAGATCGCCATGCACTGAGAGAAGCCCATACTTGCCTATCAAAGTCTTGAGAGACTCTTGGTAATGGGCTTGAAAGAGCCTCCCCTCGTTTTGCAGAACAAACTTGTTGAACTGGGGATCTGCTGATACAACTGCCCGGCGTCCAAATAAATGAGATATGAAAATGTCCGAATCATACCTGCAATTTTTTTTATTTTTATTTCAGCAAAAAGAAGTCTAGCATAATCATATAAATTAAATGGTTAATAAAAACCATAAACCATCAAAATGTTAGGATTAACTTTGAGTTTTTGGCAGATGGTTTTGTGACCCATGGTATTATGCCAATTGTATTTGACTGGAAAAAAAATCTAGACTTATTTATCTTTCTTATAAGAGTGCCCAGCTAGAAAAGACCAACTGTAGAACAGGGTCTCCTTGATTAGTGTGAGTGAGGGGCCAAGGGTTGAGGAAGGTCTTCCAGCTCAGTGTAAAAGACTGAGAATTTGGCAAAGCTTTTGGCTAAAAATTAATAGAATTGTATTAGACTGAATTTTTCCTAAAATTAGAGTTTCCTTTACATTTATATACAGAGACAGGGGGAGCGTCTCTCACCTTTTCTCTCTTTCATCAACGAATTTCCTGGGATTATTGCTGGTCATGGAGCGATAATAACTTATGGATTCGCCAATCAGTGGCCATCCAGTCGATCCAGGAGGCAGACGGGCCTCCTGATTCCCTCCATTTATACTCCTTTTTCGGCCGCCATGAATATTCCACCGCCTGTGAATAAGGTGGAGGAGCGCCACCGCTGCAGTGAACACCACCAACACTACTGATATTTGATCCGCCATTGCGACACTTTTAACGGTATCAGTGGATACTGATTCTTCTTCTGGAGAACCTCTGGACCGCTGTGTGAACTTAATTGCATTCAGGGGTTGAAGTTTGCAAATTGCAGTCCATTAATGAGTTTGAGGTTGCAGAGTACCTCAATTACACAGTACTCAGGGTTGCACTAGATCTTGGACACTCCATCATCTAATAATGACTGCAATACCTCTCTGGTTAACGCCAAAATTTCTTAAATTCTTTATCTTCCCAAGATTCCAAACTTTGTCCACATTCTTTACTTAAAAGATTCCATAAGTTGTCTTTACATGAAAGCTTCATTTGTGAAGAATTTGTATCTAAAAATGTCAATTAATTTCTTTATTATTTCATATATTTCCATTATATTAAAATTCTGGATTTCGAGGAATTTAAAATATATTTTTATTAATTTTTTTTAGTATTTGACAACAAATTCACAATCTTCCAATTTTTTTTAAGTATTATTTTAATAAATTATATAGTAATCTATGATAGTATTTTAATAGTAATAGTATATAAAACCAGATTAAAAGGTATATGATTTTGTCCCAGCAATAACTACAAATCATATTTATATCTTTTGGATTGAAATCATTTTTTGTTAATTTAGCTGGGCTTAAAACTTTATTTCAAACTAATATTTTAGAATTAAAATATTTTGTTTGGTGGCGATAAATATCTCATAAGTTACTTGAAATTAACAATAATGAAT
Organism: Pinus taeda; assembly: GCA_000404065.3. Taxonomy (NCBI): domain Eukaryota; kingdom Viridiplantae; phylum Streptophyta; class Pinopsida; order Pinales; family Pinaceae; genus Pinus; species Pinus taeda. The sequence goes on from APFE030244217.1 coordinate 10,890, forward strand.
ACTACACATATTTTACAATAACAATGGTTTTCTTAAGAATCCTCTAAATATACACTATACTATTTTCTAAGGTTGTTAAAGAATAATAGTTGTGTAGTTTTTTTTTAATTATTCTAAACTGATTCAATAATTTAATTAATTATTTTTTTATATTTTAATAATTGTATTATGTTGTAAGTTTATTATTTAATATGATTTACAACTTAATTTTATCTTAAACTAGTAAAGAAATATTCTTTTTTTAATAATTCTATAAGTCAATTTTATTTAAAATTTTATAGAAATTTTTAAAAATCATAACTTTAAGTTTAAGTTGTTTAATTTTTAAAAGATCAAGGGAAATTTTTAGGCGCTGAATCAGTGTATATATTCAAAACTATATTTTAAATAACATGAGATCACAATTTTATATTGGCAAATTCTGATAAAAAAGTCATTTCGTCTATCAGTTAAACTCATAAATTCTTAATAAATTCTCAATGTTTTGTTAATATTTATTGTTGAATGTTGTAAGTGGGCTTCTGGTTAAATGAGACATATTTGTATCTTTTAGTTAAATAGTTGATATTTTCAAATCCATGAAGTGTAGATTAATTGGTTTGACTTGGATTTAGTTCCCATTAGATTTCAAGTTCGAACTTTATGAGAAAATGTTAAGAATGAAAGCCACTTTTGAAGAAATTAAACTATCCAAGGGGCTCTCACAAACTTAGTAATAATACCCTATTAGATAGATAAATTTGTCATCCAATAAGCAAATAAACGTCATCCCTACACAAAACATAATTACCCAAAAATAAATATTGATAATTTTTTAGTAAAAAATTATAACTATATGTAAATTATTGATTAAAATTTAAATTTACTTAAAATGTAGAAAAAAGAATTTACATGTAAAATTTCTAATTGTTTTTTTATTAGGAGAATATTTTAATAAAAACTTAATATCACATTCTATAATATAATAGAACACGAGAAATTATATATATATATAATATATATATTGGAAATATTGAGTTATTAATTTTTCCCTAGGAATTATGAGAAACATGTTTACTAAATATTTTTTCAGGAAAAATGCCATGAAGCTATTTAATACTTTTATAGAATTGAGGGGAAACATATATATATCAATCATAAGTGGAAATTTGGGGTTATTATTTTTTTGAGGGGTTATGAGAAGCATGTTTACTATATATTAGTAAATATTTTTTCAGAAAAATGCAATGAAGCTATTTAATATATTCATAGAATTTAGAGTAAAGTTTATAGTGAAATATTTAGTTTATTATTAATATCTAAAGTATTATATGTGAATTTTATGTTGAGTATGATATTATATTTTTTAAATATTATATTGTTAAAAAAAGGTTTCACAAAAAACTTGTTGCTCGATGTATTGTTATAGTTATTCAATTATATAATTATATATTTAACATTTATATTATGGCTTGATTTAATTGTTGTTTATATTTATTTTGTTTAATTTAATTTCATTGATATTTATTCAAATTTTGATTTGATTTATAGATTGATCTGATGGAGAGGTGGTTGAGGTGGTAGTAAGATGGCATTAGTTATTAGTTTTTCTATTGTAGTGGCATCAATGTCTATCCACAGTATCATTCACATTTTATTTGAGCTAGCTTCTCTAAGAAGTTACCCAATATGACCTATGTCATCTCCTTATTTGTTATTGTTATTCCATCCTTATCAACAAATTCACCTATTTTTGCAAATGATAAACCAATTTGCACCATTTCCTAAAGAAGGCTGAGTAGTAGGAGAGAATAAAACTTGTAGAGCAACCAAAGTAATCAAATTTCTTTCTCATTTGCAATCTATGAGACCCTAACTATCTTCTTAGAGCTCAAAGTTATTCCCATGGCATGATCAAGAGTTTTAGTCCTTCCTTATACACAATCATGTGAAATATATAGAAGACATGACATTTTCTCACAAATTACTCTCTCTAATTTAGGAAGTGCTTCAATCAATATATAATAACTCCAACTTCTATTCTTTTGGTTATGTCATTTTCAGAGGGAGAATCGATGCCCATCAAAACCTCCAAATTTCAAGTAATTACTAATGTAAGACTTCCTATATCCATAGTTGAAGTAGCCCTTCAATAATATCAAAATTTGCATTGAAAATAATATCATGTTCTACTTGTTTGTTGAAGAGGTATTTAGTAGTATGGATGAGTAAACCCAATAATATAGTTGCCTCTCTTGAGAACCCATGAAATGGGTCTCAGGGTTTTGGACTCAATAAGGGACTATTGGTTGGCATTGATGTATTGACTATGAGATGGTTATGTTGGCATTGATGTCAACACTTGAGGCCATGCACTTATGTCAACCTCATGGCTATGGAGCTTGTTGGTAGAATGATATTCTTGGAGGAGTTGGCATATGCATTAATAGACATGTCATGATACAATGTCATATATTATAACATCCCCAACCCTTTGAATAAGGATGTAGAATACTTAGAATTGACCTATGGGGCTACTTTATAGAGAGAGGATCATCAAAATTCTCGTTCCTTCAACCACCTCAAAACTCATTTTTGAGGCAACCATTATCTTTTGATCATCAAGAACCTTCCAATGATATAAATTTCATCTAAGTCAAAACTCTCGACACAAAGATGGTCACTAGAAGGTTCATCCTTTTTGTGTCATCTCAGTGCTCATACTATCCATGTGGTAGACACATGAAAATCCTTTTTGCCACATCAACACCACACTAGTATGCCACATCATATAAAGCCTACTTTGTGACACATCATCTATCCATGTCAACATGCCACATCAGCATGCCATGTCAATATACCACATTAACACCATATCGAGTTCCATTAGTATCGAGAGGAAAACCCAGTAGCTGGTATCTCTAACTTTTGATACCTAA
>APFE030244217.1:13827-67640 GCA_000404065.3 Pinus taeda
TTTTTTATATTCTAATAATTGTTATTATATGTAAGTTTTAATTTTTGAGTTTTTATTCATATTTTAAAAATTGTCACTATTTGTAAGTTTTATTTTTCAATATGTTTATAATTAATTTGCTAGTTTAATTAGAAAAAATATATTTTTTCAAATAATTTTATGGTCAATTTTATTTAAAATTTTATAGAAATTTTTAAAAATCATAACTTTAACTGTAAGTTTAAGTTGTTTAATTTTCAAAGATCAAGTGTTTCAAGGAAAATTTTTAGGCACTGAATTAGTGTATATATATTCAAACTATATTTTAAATAACATGAGATCACAATTTTATATTGGCAAATTCTGATCATCGGTTAGACTTATAAATTTTTAATAAATTCTCAAAGTTAGGTTAATATTTATTGGTGAATGTTGTAAGTGAGCTTTTAGTCTAAGGAAACATATCTGTATCTTTTAGTTAAATGGTTGATATAATCAAATCCATGAGGTGTAAACTAGTTGGTTTGACTAGGGTTTAGTTCTCATTAGATTTGAAGTTCGAAACTTTTTAAGAAGGGGTTAAGAATAGAAGCCACTTTGGCAGAAATTAAACTATCCAAAGGGCTTCCACAATCTTAGTAATAGTACCCTATTAAATAGATAATTTTTCCATCCAATAAACAAATAATTCTTACCCTACACAAACATAATTACCCAAAAATAAATATTGATAATTTTTTAGTAAAAAATTTATAATTATAATAAATTTATTTTAAAATTAAATTTCCTTAAATGTAAAAAAAAATACTGTAATTTTTTTTATTTTTATTTAAAAATATTTTTGACAATAACTTAATTACCCCATCAAATTATTAAATCTTGAAAATTATAATATAATAATATATATATATGAAACCATAAGTGGGAAGTTATTAATTTTTGGTAGGGTTATAAGCATGTTTACCTCCATATGAGTAAATACTTAAGAAAAAATCCATGAAAATATTCTATATTATAGTATTTTATGTAAAGTTAATATTGATATTTATTTTATTATTAATATTAATAATATAGTGAATTTAGTTGAAGTATGAAGATTATATATTGTTTAATATTGTATTGTAAAAAAAGTTTCAAAAACTTGGTTGCTTGTGTTATTGTTGTTATTAGTTTCAATTATATAATTTACATTTTTAAAATTTGTATTATGGTTTGATTTAAGTGTTGTTTATATTTATTTTGTTTAATTTAATTTTATTGATATTTATTCAAATTTTGATTGGATTTATAGATTGATTTGATGGGGAGGTGGTTGAGGTGGTAGCAAGATGGTATTAGTTTTTCTGTTGCAGTGGCATCAATGTCTATCCACAGTATCATTCACATTTTATTTGAGCTAGCTTCTCTAAGAAGCTACACAATGTGACCCATATAGTCTCCCTATTTGTTATTGTTATTCCATCCTCATGAACAAATTCACCTATTTTTGCAAATGATAAACCAATTTGCACCATTTCCTAAAGAAGGCCCGGTAGTAGGAGAGAACAAAACTCATAGAGCAACCAAAGTAATCAAATTTCTTTCTCATTTGCAATACATGAGACCCTAACTATCTTCTTAGAGCTCAAAGTTATTCCCATGGCATGATTAAGAGTTTTAGTCCTTCCTTATACACAATTAGATGAAATATATAGAAGACATGACATTTTCTCAAAAGTTACTCTCTCTAATTTAGGAAGTGCTTCAATCAATATATAATAACTCCAACTTCTATTCTTTTGGTTATGTCCTTTTTGGATGGAGAATAGATGGCCATCAAAACCTCCAAATTTGAAGTAATTACTAATGTAAGACTTCCTATATCCATAGTTGAAGCACCCTTTCAATAATATCATGATTTGCATGGAAAACAATATCATGTTCTACTTGTTCGTTGAAGAGGTATTTAGTAGTATGGATGAGTGAATCCAATAATATAGTTTCCTCTCTTGAGAACCCAGGAAATGGGTCTCAAGTTTTTGGAATCAATAAGGGACTATTGGTTGGCATTGATGTATTGACAATGAGATGGTTGTGTTGACATTGATGTCAACACTTGAGGTCATGCACTTATGTCAAGCTCATGACTATGGAGCTTGATGGTAGAATGATGGTCTTGGAGGAGTTGGAATGTGCATTAATGTACATGTCATGATACAAGGTCATATATTATAACATCCCCAACCCCTTTATGTGTGAATAAGGATGTAGAGTACTTAGAATTAACCTCTAAGGCTACTTTATAGAGAGAGTATCATCAAAATTCCTCTTCCTTCAACCACCTCAAAACTCACATTTGAGGCAACCATTATCTTTTGATCATCAAGAACCTTCCAATAATATAAATTTCATCTAAGTTGAAGCTCTCGACACAAAGTTATGGTCACTAGAAGGTTCATCCTTTTTGTGTCATGTCAGTGCTCATACTATCCATGTGGTAGACACATGGAAATCCTTTTTGCCACATCAACACCACATTGGTATACCACATCATCTAAAGCCTACTTTGTGACACATCATCTAGCCATGTCAACATGCCACATCAGCATGCCATGTCAATCTACCACATTAACACCATATCAAGTTCCATTAGTATTGAAAGGAAAACCCAATAGCTGGTATCTCAAAATTTTGATACCTAACCTCCCAATACTTGATAGCTAAAGGCATGATAAGCCGATAATAGAACATCAACTAATAGACCTACCTTTTTGTGTATTGATATTTTAAGATATTTTAGTATTTGGGTTCATTATGGATGAAATCGATGTAGTACCTGAAATCAATCACTTGATATCACAATAGCATAGTTATTTGATGAGAATTTCCCCTTCCGTCAATATATGTATCAGGTTCTATTAGCATCGAATTGGTTTGAAGTCATGCACATCTCTTAACATCATAAGACTCGATGTTTGAGCAATGGTTCTTGATGGATCTCCTGACACTCAAGTTTTGATAGGTCGAGAGTTGAAGGCCCAATGGCTCAATCATCAATTGTCACAACTCCTAGTCTCATGATTTGACAAACTTGTTAGGTTTTGTCAATATTAGGGGTTCCCATAGAGGTTTTCACTATAAAATACCAAATATTAACTTCCAATATCTCAACAACATGATACACACCTTGGACATAGACACCTTCTGCCTCGATACTCATTCATAGCCCTAGTCAAACAATATGACTAGGGGTTGGGGCTAAATTCTCCAATCCCTGAATTTACAAAACTTCTACTAATAACCCTTCTCACAACAACTCACCTAATTGATATATGGCTATTGGCTAATGGAAATGTTATTGTTAATAGACATATCAATATTTATCGATATAGATATTTTATGATGGTTCCTCTATGTATTACTTAACATCCAACTCCAAATATCCATAAAACTTGATTCTCTACTTTGATAAGCTTGAAAGTCCCTTCTAGCTGACTATTAGTCTGAATCCTATCAATCATCTGAGCAAGGGTTGAATTTAATGAATTACAACCCAAAAATTCTGAAACCTACATTTGACTTCCTAACTTCTCACCCAAACTGATAACAAATGGAAACTGATAGAATAATCTTTGTTATATGATAGACATACTGAGATTTATTGGTATCAAGAAATTTGGGACGGTGTTATTCGATTCATTGTCAATACCCAACTCCTAATAGCTCAATACTCTAATATCTAATATCTAAAATCCTAAAATCTAAGGATTAATCCCTCAAAATTTTCAACTTCTACTAGCCTTCCATGCCAGCTTGAGGGAATAGAAAAGCACTCTATCAAGGAAGGAAACTTTTCCAAAGACTTCTGAAAACTCAAAAACATTCTCCATCCTATGAGGGATCCCCAAGCACTTCCTTCTGCAAGGAATATACCCAAAGAAAGACATATAATGGCCAATGGTTGTTTCTTATGAACTTCACCCAATATCAGATGAGAATTAATTTCATTCCTTTGAGTTACAACCTACAAAAACATCACTATCATCTCCATATGTCATAATATCTCTATAGGAAATAAAATCTCTCCCCATGATGAACCTTCAAGTATCCTAAATCCAACAAGGGTACAACCCGACCATTCCATTCCATAGTTGGCTTGGTAAGGCCAAGCACACTAATAGGAAAACAAGAAGAGCTTTAGGCTCTAATCAATCCTTATATTCTTCTCCACAACACAATGTGTATATCGTAATCATTATAGGAGAACATACTTTGATGGATACTTCTACATAAAATGGTGTTTTATGAAAGGAATAACAATTAATAAGCAATCATAATTATACATTAATTCAACTCATCACTTATACATTATCAGTAAACCATCCGAACCACTTTTAGCTTATCATTACAATCATACATAGAAATCTATGAAAGAAATAATTATGAAACATGGAACACTAATTTAATCTTATTAATATATAGTTATATACTCTTATCTGGTTTACAAAAGCGTGTTAGAAACTACAGAAGACAGTGCCACATTCCGCCCCACTATAAGCTTAGCTACTCCACAATATTTCTTGCAACTGGCCACCCTCAAGCTAAATCCAATGCCTAAAGGAAAGCTTCACTAAGGTTTCAATAAAATTCAAAATGGGGTAGAGTACATGAAGGCCATTCTCCTTCATATATAGGGAATAATCGCTCAACCTTTCATTTTTGAGTTTGGTCCTAGTAACATTAACAATATAGCCACTACGAGCATGCATAGCACAAAAGGAGCCCTTCTCTAAGTTAATAGTTCCTTGAGGTTTCCATTTCATTATTTATGTACTAACTCACATTCATAGTATGGCCACTACGAGCCTGCATAACTAAAGGTAGTCCTTCTCTAAGTCAATATTTCCTCAATGCTTCCTTTTTGTTCTTAGTGTGCTAATTCAAGACCAATTATGAAGACAATATTTTGCCTCCTAACTTAACCTAAAGGCTTCCCCATTGGCTTCCTTATTCAATTCAATTGAATTACAATTCCATATGGGTTTTCATGACTCCAAGGGTTCTCTCTCTAATTTCCTATTGTTCAGAGTCACTTGTTTTGGCACCAACTAGTTTCTCTATCTTCCTTCTTCCTGCTCTATTTTTCTCTCTCTTATTATTTCCCATACACACATATGTCAGTGTGATAATTTAGGTCCCTAAATTTGGCTACGTGGTCTACCAAAAGTCTCTAAAATGGGTACATGTCCCACATCTTGGATCAATTTGATAATTTAGTTTCCATATCAGAGATACCTACATAAAATATGAAGCAATGACAAAAATTTCAAGTTCTAAATGATAAGGAAATTTTAAGGTAATACTTATTTATATGGCTACCCTTAACTTCATTCGACTTCCATAAGTAACAATTTTAGCTCATTGTTTCTATCAGACACACCCCTTCACACTCACAATCCAATGAGTGTGTGACATCATTTTTTCATGGCTATCTCATTTAAGTATGCTATATTTTGTAGTTACTCACCATTTTAGGTTAAGGAACACCCTTTTCTATTACAAGGTCCTTTGAGCGGTCTACTCGACTAAGGATTCCTTGCATAGGAGATTAAAAATATTGTTATAGTCTTGTAGCCAATGCATTCCACTAGCTTTCTCTAACATGGTTTACATGTCATAATTTTTTAGTGTCAATATAGTTTCCTTTTTCCTTGGTGAATCAGACTATATATATACTTCAACTCACTTGTATCACATGAGTAGAGTTCTCATGTGATTAATCATAATGATAAGATAAAAATAAAATCTTTGATTTCAACCCATTTCATATAGAAATAATATTTCACAAATATGAGACTCTTTCTCATCATGTTTAGCTATTTGTAGACGATAATGCCCACCCTTCTTATGGGCATACATTTAAAACCATAGGTATGGTCATTTTACCCATTTTACTTGCAATCTTCAATTTCACTCCACCAAGGAATTAGTAGTCTTCATGCATAGAACCATTTGAATATGGCATTTATTACATTCATGAAAAGGATCTCCAAATTGTCATATAATAAATAATCTAATCATGTTCAACAACATACCATTTCAATTTGAAAAGAAACATTCTTTGCATTATATAAATACATATCATCATTATCATGTATTTTCTTTTCAATTATTCCAATATTTCATGATGCATTCTAGCATTTATTTCTTACATCACACATAACCATGCATTTTTTAATGCATTATCAAACATATAATTTTGTTTTTACATGTGAGTGTATCACTCACTTATTTAACTAATGTGCTTTATGAAAGTTCACACATGCATATATATTATTAGTTTTATCAAATCTTGTATGCAAACATCCTTCTACCTTGATCATGCCTTGAGGGAAGTATTGTGCAATTCATACATCTAAAAGGAAAAGCATTTTAACAAAATATAAATTTAGCTTGAAGTAACTCTTACCCAATTCCTTCAACTTACCCTTTGTTATTGCATGGTTGGTTTCATTGTGTATACCTAGCTGATTCCTTACTAGAATCATCTTCTCAATTTTCCTCAAGGTATTTCAATGGATAAAGGCACTTATGCTACCTCAAATTGCACTTCAAATAAGTGGCATTTAATATAAAATTCTTGAGAAAAAATTGTGTTTTATTTCTCTTAATTCACATTATCATTCACACATTAGTTGTTAGTCAATGAACTAAATCATGTGCTACAACACTTTGAATTACTAGCAAAACCCTTTTAATTTTCATGTATTCATTCATGAATTTTTCAAAATTCTTATAATGTTCTTTATATCAATGACTAATTAAGCATTTTTAATCTTAATTTATTTCACTATTTAACCTTTATCATTTTTATTTAGGCATATTATCCAATACAAAAATATCATTCGAGGGAGCTCTGACTTCTTAATATTTCTCGCAATTGTGACTTCATTGTCTAGCTGTCCACATTAACCTAATCAAGTCCTCCTTTACTGATTCTTTATGAAAATCTACCTTTCGGTTCAACTTAGAAAGGGAATTTTACAAGTTCAATCTTAACTTTTAGCATATTAATATTGTGCAATATTTTTTTAATTAAAATTTTGTTATGATTTTCAACCAACTCAATAGCCCAATTATTATTATTATTAGCCCAAAGTACCCATCCCCTTGTGCTCATGTGCATACCGCCTATCTCAACATAACTTCTATCATTACCATTATCTTTTAAAACATAATTGATCTTTATTTGAGCATATATTGCTTTTATCTTTTCTTATAACCATGTCCTCTTGATAAGTATTTCCATAGACCACCCAAGGGACCATTTTCCATGAAATCTCGCTTGTTTTATTTTTCCTAATCCAACATGATCAGAACACTTAGTCTCATGATCTGACTAACTCATATTTAGTTGCTGAGCCTTCATATGATTTTTTTCATTTTTACAAACTTGCACTTCATGAGAGAATCAACTAGTTTTATGAATATGGTTGTTGTTTCCTTATGATATTCGTATCGATTCGAGAAGGTAGTAATTGTCTTCTTAAGAGGTAACAGTCAAGGTGGGAGTGTAATTAAGGGATGCTTTGGAATTGGAGTGGTAGATGGGATAGCTAAGCATTGTGAGTTGAGTCCCATCCCTACCACTTCATCGGCATGTTATACTCTATGCTCACCATCATCATGAAATCAAAACAACATTAGTCTCCCCCGTCGATAAATTTCTTGAGAAAACCATAGAGGCTATCACTTGTTGTCACAAACTACTACAAGTTGCTACAAGAAGCTACAAGTCTACAAGGGCTTGATACATGATTGCAGATACACTGTGAAATCTCTCTCACCAAGATCCATGCATGTGTTAAAGAGATCAATGCCCCAAAAAAAATTCTAACAAGTCCTCTACTTAAGAAATTGCTTAGTTTACATAACTTGCTCTATGATCAACTAGACACACAATATGAATAGAAAGATTTTCTATTTTTATTTGTGTGTGGAAAGAAAATTAGGTTCACCATTTTTATCTTTCATATTTGGTGTTTGGTTTAATGGAAGTATCGAGTCAAGAATGTGTTTATACTTCAAAATTATTTCCATTCAAAAAAGAATCCCCATGGAGCTATTGGAATAGGATGACATAGTCACTGCATCTTCTATATGTTTTTTCATAACCACAAAGAAAATTGTTTAGTGTGACTGAGTTATTTTGGAGTTATAAGAAGGAAACTGTGGGGTGTGGTCTGAAATTGATTTAGAAAACTTGATTGAGGGAACTCTATGAGGATAAAATGGGGGGAAGTTTCAATAGAAGACATCCCACTGACACTAGTAAAATTTACCAACACCCTGAAGTTGTCACCATAATTGAAATTTGTCAATGGTTATGGTTCTTTGAGATACTCGGGGGTTTTCATGATAGAGTGACAATGGAAGGGAAAGATTTTGTTACTACAATCAAGGGGTTAGTAATTTACATAAATGACGATTCAATAAGAAAAATCACTACTCTCCCCAAGGTACTTCAATGAAACAAGGAGGAGAGGTTAGAGGCCATCACTACCAAGAAGGGATTCTTCTTGCAAGATGAACAAACTGATGAGAATAAAAATGGGAGGAAATTTTTTCCCGATAATTAGGGTGAGGTAGCCTACCATATCCTTAAACATATCTCTTGTGAGGGTAGGTTAAACATATCCTATGATTACTAGTTTAGGTTGTTGTATCAGCTAAGATTGCAAGCTCACCTCCCAACCTATGAATTGCTAAGCATTCCATTCTTTCTCCTACAATATTTGAAAAACATGAGTACTAAGGTAAAGGAGGCAAAGAAAAAATACTTGGCCCATCATGGCCTAATCAAATTGATTTCCATAGATGCACTCGAAGACCTACAAAATCTGATTTCATTGGACAAATTTGTGGATATGGATAGACAAAAAAAGTTAGAACCCCAAGCATAACTCAAGAGGCTGACAAATATTACAACTAAATGATATTTTTGTTTGGAAATTACTAAAAGAGGGGGGGGGGGTGTGGGTGGGTGAATTAATAATTTTAATCCTTCAATTTTTTCTCAACTTAAATTGTTTCTTTATGTAGCAAATGATTTATGTATATATGTAACACCCTCCTCCCATAGTTAGCCAAGTTAATCGGTCCACTTGGGTAAACATGTGATGAGAGGCTACTATGACATGATTCAACTCCCCATGTACAGTTAAGGAAGTGAATCTGACAAGGCAGAAACCATCCTGACCTTCCACTCATGCTACAAAACCTTCAGGAGCAAACCAACCTTTCCAGGTGACCAACCCATAAGACAACTTGACATTTCACTAATTTGGACCCTTAGCCACTCCCATGACAAGCCATGCATATGATTGAGGCCTTCTATTTGCTCCCACAACAAGGCATGCCAACGACTATGGAATTTTTCAACTATTTTTTAGCCAACGACCCCGAATTCTATGCCACTTTTTCAGGGCCAAGACTCAAGGCACTGCCCAAAACTTCATGAAACTCTAAGAAATGATAAATAAAAATGGAATAAGGATACCAGTGTAATCATTGGTACAAGTATTATAACTGACCCCTACTAGCCATGACAAACATTTTGTTAAACATGTCACAAATATGTATTCTACAGGTCATAACAACAAATTTGAGCATATGGATATCATACCTATCCAAGATTAGTAAAGGATATTTTTTCTCTATCATAATAGTTGCATTATCATATATTAGTTCATATATTCATTTTACATGCATTTTCAAATCAAAACATGATGAGAGTCATACTTCAAGTTTGTCATAAAACATACTCATAACCAACATAAATAACAAGGATATAAAAGCCATAAGAATCACATATGAACCTGTATATTTACACATGAAATACCAAGGATAAAGAGCTTTTATTAATGAATTCATAAGCCAAACAGGTCCAGTATTTCCACAAACCACCCGACCATAGATTGGCTAAACCAAATCTTTCTTTTAGCCAATCACCCCCATGCCATATTCTAAGCATGAACGTGGGACTCACAACAAAACAAATCCAAGTTTCCTCGAGCTTTACCGCAATCCACATTGTATCACTAGGCCATAAACAAGCATGGATGCCACTGGATCTCTCCACCTACACTATGAGGAATTTGTCTGCCTCATAGTCTCTAGGATTTACCATATATCCCTCCATTCACAGGTCGAGGATTCTTAGGCCTAATCGAGACTGTATTGTCCAGGATTTACTATATATCTTTCCATTCACCAGTTGAGGATTCCTAGGCTTGATCAAGGGCACACACCTCTAGGCTTTATCGCATATCCCACCATTCATCGGTTGAGGATTCCTAGGCCCACCAAGGTACACAAAATCCAACTTTACCACAATCATATCTTCTATGGTCCAAGGATTCCTAGGCTTTGTGTTCTTCTTCAAAGACCACCTCACTCAGTTTCAAAACCATCCACAATCCGCTTAATCAAATAAAAGGGAACCCATCACACCATGACTATCTAGAAATGGGAAGGAAAGGCTTAAAATCACTGTCACACCTAGAGAAACCCATGCCAATGACATAAATAGAACCAAATACTCATATGCGTGTACCATGTATGCCAAATCTAGCAAGAAAATTATACATGCAAATCAATACCTTCAAGCAATTCCATTGTAGTTGCTTGATCCTGCTCTTCCTTACTTGATCTTTGCTTCTCTTTGCCTTCTTTGTCCTTCCTTTGCTTTCCTTGATCCAATGCTAGAGTGCTCCAAGAATGATATAAGTGCCCAATAGTGAGAGAGAGATAACAGAGAGAGCTCTAAAAACTAAACTGACAAAAGGTACCAACTGATCCTCAAAAGCCTTTTTATTAATGAGGCCTCTATTTTCTTCAATTTTCCATTATTTTCCTTCATTTTCCTCCTCACATGAAACCTGTGACCTTTCACCTTGCTTTTCTCCTAATTTCCATTATTTTAATAAATAAAATGCCAATTAATGCCTCATGCCTTCCCAAATCCTTTGGCATTGCCTTTTCCAATTTCCTTAGCCATAATAAACCAAATGAACACCCACACTAGGATGTTTTTCCCAACATTTAGCTTGGAATATGTGTCCCATGACCCTGGTTATTATTTCCCCTTTATTAACTTTATTACATGGAATTTTGATGAGGGTTGTTACAGAACCCTCCCCCTTTGGAGAACACCATCCTCAGTGTTCAATGACACCTACAACTAATAATATTGTTGAAAAGAAAAACATATTTCCCATGGAGCTTTATAACTTAGCTCATTGCAGTATTTACAATGATCATCCTGGTAAGAAGTAAACCAACATGAGAAACATAACAACATGGCTACCATAATGACATGGCACCCATGCCACTTATTGGAGCTTTATAACATAGCTCATGGAAGTATTTACATCCATATACATATGTACATATACCAAAACATATACCAAAAACATTCACTCAACCATCGAATAGAGAAGGACACATAGCCCACATCTGATCCGCCATCTCCCATGTAGCTTCATGGGGCCCAAAGTGCTTCCACTGCACTTGAACATGCTCTATTACTTGGTTCTAGAGCATGGCATCTTTTTATTCAATATACACTGAGGTTTCGATTGGAATTATCCATCTAGCTCCACCTGCAATACATACCAGTCAATCACATGATCATCATCTTTAACATACTTCTTAAGCAATGACACATGGAAAACATCATGGACTTTCACTGTTAGAGGTAGTGCAATTTGATAAGCCATTGGTCCAATCCTCTCAAGGATATTGAAAGGTCCGCAAAAAGTGCCATCTTGTCACATGATCCAATCCTCAAGAAAATTTTCTTGGGCTTGATGCACAAATACACATGTTCCCCAACTTGAAACTCTTTAAACATCCTTTTGTGATCTCCATAAATTTTCTGTCTATCTTATGTTGCCTTTAGATTCTTCTTGATTACCTACATTTCCAATTTATTCTATGCCAACATGTCTAGTCCTATCAATCCCTTGTTCACTGGATCACTCCCACTGATGGGAGTATTACAACTCTTCCCATATAGTGCCTCAAACAGACTCATCCTCAGTGACTCTTAATACCCATTTTTATAAGCAACTCAACCAATGAAAGGTACCCCTCCAATCTCTTATGCTGATGCATCACATACATCCTAAACATGTCCTCCAATATCCTATTGGCCCTTTATGTCTGTCCATCTGTATGTGGATGATAAGTAGTGCTAAAGGCCAACTCTATCCCCAAACCTACAAACATCTCCTTCCAAAACTTGGAAATGAACTTAACATTACTGTCTAAGAAAATATTTCTTGGAACACCGTGTAGCCTCACTACATTGCTTATGAATACCTATGCCACATCACTAGCTGAATAAGTAGATTTCACTAGAATGAAGTGCACTACCTTAGTCAACCTTTCCACCACAACCATGATGGAATCACACTGTCTAGATTTCCTGGGTAGACCTGTGATGAAGTCCATGGAAATGACCTCCCATTTCCACATTGGAATGGAAATCTCCCGTAGTAGTCCACCTCGATGCTTACATTCGGCTTTCACCTGCTGAAAGTCCAAACATCTAGCCACAAACTCTGCCACTTCCTTCTTCAGATTCGGCCAATGATAAAAATTCTTCACTGCTGTCAATGTATTATGGTATCTTGGGTGACCTGAATACGGTTTTTCCTAAAACTACTGGAAGATAGTCTTCTTGAGATCACTATTGTTTAACACATATATCTTGTCCCTAAATCTGACCAAACCATCTGTTGTAAGACGATAATCCACATCCTAACCACTAGTACCTTGGTGTAACCTGTGCATAAGATCCATGTACCTACCATCCTGTTGTCCCTCCTGTAAGATCTGATCCTGTAAGTATGCCCCATAAGAACTCATACTCTTATGTGATTCACTTGTACTCTCCTACTAAGTTTATTCAACCCTGTTCTCCTTACCCTTGATGTACCTAATCTCAAAGTCAAACTCGCTAATTGTGGCCAACCATCTTGATCCAGGTGGACATTGGTGGCCACCTACCAAGTCCACTTGGACCCCCACCATTGTTTCTCTCATAATTTTTAGTTTCCTTAATTGTAGCACAACTTACTATTTTTAGCATTTTTTCAGGTCCTGAACTTCTGGAGCCATTTTAAGGCCCTAAACGACGTTTTTTGGGAAAACCAAAGTTGTAGTTCTTGGATAGATATTTCTAACGAGATATTGTGCATGTTAAACGGACATCATATGCCAAAGTTACGACCCCGGGAAGTTGATGTACCAATTTACCTAACTGGGGCCCACAGTTTGGTGTTTCATCTTCTAGGGTTAGGTTTTTGGATGTTTAGGGTTGTCCATTATTTCTCAACAATAAATAGGCCTTCGAGCCTCATTGTAAGATAGTTCAGAGGCATGTAGCTGCCACATCTCTTCTCATAGATAAGCTACCACCACCCTAGCTGGTTTATTTCCATTACTGTTTGTAAGCATATTTCAGTATTTTACATTAATGAAATGAAGTATTATTTCCGCTGCATATCTGTGTTTATGGTTATCTTTGTAATTTGTTGCATTCCTATTTAAATCCGGATCAGTGGTATCAGAGCGGTATGCTTTTTCTCTGTTTTTCTTTGCATGTCCCCAACGAGGTCGGGATATAAGGAATTAGGGCTTGAATTGGTCGAACCTTTGCAAGACCAGCCTCACAAATCCCAACGACCTCCCATGGCAGATGAGAAGAAAGACAAGGGGGTAGGAGATCCTATCAAAATCTTGCTCGAAGAAGCCCTCAAGCGACAAAGGAATGCTATGATGGACAACTTTGCCCAAATCCTTCAGCGGCTACCCAAAAGCGACGCATCGGCTTCTAGCAGCTACTCTGGAAATGCCACACCCCTTAAGGTACATGTTGATTTTGAAATCCCCATATTCGAGGGTCAGATAGACGTAGATGCCATAGATAAATGGTTAAATCTGCTAGAGGGTTATTTTTTTTTTCATGAATTTTCGAGTCGAGAAAAGATTGTTTTCTCTCTTCTCAAAGCAACCCCCCACGTCCAAGGACTGGTGGGAAACCTACTATGAGCAAAAGGATGAAAGTACCAGCTCACTATTTTCAGCTGCACCCACTTGGAATTCATTCCGAGATGCCATCAAGGAGCAGTACTATCTTTTCGGAAGCTATGAGGATCAATACATAAAGTGGACCACGCTGCGGCAGGGAAGGGACCAATACGTGCTGGAGTTTACCAATCTTTTCCATACCCTTCGCACAAAGTTGGGTATCAAGGATTCAGAGAAACATTTCATACTAAAATATTGTGGCTGCCTGCACAAGTACATCCAGGAAGAAATAGAATTCCTGCACATCTCCTCGCTTGGCACAACATACTAATATGCCGTCAAGGTCAAGCAAAAGTTTAAACAGAAGAAGCGAGACTTTGAATCTGTGAATCCGAAGCAAGGGAAAGGTGCCCCTAAACCACAGAATAAAGGAAAAAGCCAAGGCGGGGTAGCCCAAGACAACCCGCTAAAGCTGCAAGCAAAGAACAGCATCGCGAAACCGAAAAAGCACACGGGAAAATCGTGTGAGTTCCATAAGAGCTCCACTCGCAACACAAGTGAGTCTCAGGCCAAGTAGTCACTAGTGGCTAAGCTAAAGGTTTCTGAATCAGATGCATGTTCTGACTCTGAGTCAGAACCTAACAAGGGGAATGACAATGGGAAGCAGATTATTGATGCGGAGCCTAATGCCACCATTGCCACCACGAAGATACAAAAGGAGGAACCCAAAGATCTAGAGGAGGAGGAGCATCTCTTCCACTCCTAGATGTGGGTAAAGGGCTCCCCGCTACAGTTCATTATCAATAGTGGGAGCCAAAATAACCTCATTTCGGCAGAGGTCGTGAAGCGGTTGGGCCTACCAACCACAACACATCCACAACCGTACACCATTGGATGGCTTCACCAAGGATGGGATCTTCGCGTGAGCCAGCAGTGTCACCTTCCATACAACATCAAGCCCTTTACAGATGAGGTATTGTGTGACATTGCTCCCCTTGAAGTTTGTGATGTATTATTAGGACAAACATACTTGTGGAAGACATGTTGTGTATGAATTATGGCCCCATGTTGTTATTGTTACATTGGGAAATAAATTGTACAAGATACCAGAGGTAGCACCGCTTACTGCCATCTCTTTGGTTATTGCAAAACATGCAGTAAGCTCATTTCCAAAACCGGGAAATTTACTTTCCTGATGATACACCCTTAAGGAAAGAAGAAGACGGTGGCCATGACCTCCAGACAGGGCCCCTCCGCACGACAACTACAGATGGAAAAGGTTGTGGAGGAGTACGAGGACATCTTCACCTCCCCAGTAGGGGTTCCTCTACATTGTCAAGTCAAGCACTCCATCAATCTGACCCCAGGTGCGCCGCTACCCAATGGACCAATCTATCAGCGCTTTGTTTTGGAGAATGATGAAATCAAGAGGCATATTTAGGAGCTGCTACAGAAAGGTCACATCCGTCTGAGTTCATCGCCTTGTGGGAGCCCGGTCGTGTTGGTACAAAAGAAGGATGGAACTTGGAGACTCTGTATTGACTATCGGGCACTGAACAAGATCACTGTCTATAATAGGTACCCAATCCCATGGATTGATGACCTCCTGGACCAACTAAAGGGGGCAAAATATTTCAGTAAGATTGATCTGAATTCTGGATATCACCAGGTACCAATCGAACCTTTGATGTGTGGAAGGCTGCCTTCAAAGCCAAGGAGGGCCTTTTCGAATGGTTGGTTATGCCTTTCAGATTAACGAATGCTCCTACAACCTTCATGAGGGTAATGGATGACATTTTGCAGCCATTCACCAACTCATTTGTAGTGGTATACTTGGATGACATTCTGATCTTTAGCCAAAGTTTGGAAGAGCACCTCCACCACATCCGACAAGTTCTCCAAACACTGCGGCAACACAAGCTATGTGCCAATTTGGAGAAATGTACTTTTGGCATGACCCAGGTTCAGTATCTGGGATACATTATTGATGAACAGGGGGTGCATGTGGATCCCACCAAGATCCAAGTCATTTGGGATTGGCCATCTCCAACCACTCTGACAGAGCCCCGCAGCTTTCTAGGTCTTGGCAACTTCTACCGCAGGTTCGTGTTGGGGTTTTCTCATACCACTTGGCCCTTGAGTCAAGTCACCAAGGGAGGAGCGAAAGCAAAATTCTTTTGGTCTGAATCTCAATAGAAGGCATTCACAGAGTTGAAATATTGCCTTTTCATGGCACACTCGCGTTACCAGATTTGCAACAACCATTTGAGGTCAAGACAAATGCCTCTGACTATGCTATTGGGGCAGTCCTTATTCAACATGGGCATCTAGTGGCTTATCACAGCGAGACACTTTCATACACAGTCTAGAAGTATCCCACTTATGACAAAGAGATGTATTCCATTGTGCAGGCCTGTCAACAATGGAAGCATTACATTTTGGGGAAGGAAACGGTCATCCACACAGACCACCGACCTCTGCAGTTCATACAGACCCAAGGGAAATTACAGAATGATCACCATTAGAATTGGTCTACATACCTGCAACAGTTCCATTTGAATATCAAGTATAAGAAGGGCAGCACCAATAATGTTGCAGATTGCCTCAGTCGACCACTGATCATAGCGTTAACCACCGTGCTCAACTCTTATGGGAACAAGACTTCTGATTGGCCACTTCTCTACAAAAGCAACCCAGAATTCAACCACACATACCAGACACTCTTGAAGGGTTGGCATGTTCCAGATTTTCACCTCCAGGATGCCCTGTTATGCCACGTGGGTCACCTTTGTGTTCCTTCAAGTGAGCGTACCACGATGATTTGGGAAGCAAACTACAGTCGAGCTACTAGGCATTTCAGGGTCGCGAAAATAGTGGTAGTACTGCAAAAGTATTTCTATTGGTTGAATCTTCAACAGGATGTCGAAAAGTACATCAGATCATGTACTACCTGCACCATTATCAAACCAAACATCAAGAAGCAAGGCCTTTATACCCCACTACCTACCCCTAGTCGGCCTTGGGAATCGATCTCCATGGATTACATGTTAGGCCTTCCTTCCACTAAGCATGGAAATGACTGTGTTTTTGTGGTCGTCGACAGGTTCTCAAAGATGGCCATTATGGCAGCCTGCAAGAAGAATATCATAGCATAAGCCAGTTCTAAACTCTTCTTTGAATGAGTGTGGGTGCACTTTGGGATCCCATATTCTATCATCTCAGATCGGAACAGTCTATTCCTCAAGTTTGGTCTAGTCCCTAGTCAATGCTGGACACCAAACTCACTAAGTTCACAGCCTTCCATCCGCAAACTGATGGTCAGATAGAAGTTGTCAACAGGATGATTGTACACATTCTACGCATGTACAACTCAAAGCATCCATTCACATGGGACGAGAGCCTCCCCTATGTTCAACACAGCTACAACCAAGCTCTTCACAACTCGACTGGCCACAGCCCTTTTCAGGTGGGCTTGAGATTCCAGCCACTATGCCCCATTGATGTGGCCATGCCACTTGCAGCTGCTCACACAGATTTGGCTCATGTCCAGTCCAAAATAGATAAGGCAACCAACTTCATTGAGCACATCCAACATATTCGCCAGTAGGTCCATGACATTCTGGAGAAATCAAATGCCATGTACAAGCAGCGACATGATCAACATCAGGTGCCACACAAGTTTCAAGGGGGTGACAAAGTATGGTTGCATTTGCAAAAGGAACACCTTACTGGAGCCTATCAAAACCTGAGACCACTCCGATATGGTCCTTACACCATTACTAAGGCTGCCGGAGACATTGCATTTGAGCTTAGTATCCCCCCATTCCTTGGCCTGCACCCAGTGTTCAATGTGGACTGTCTTCGGCCATACTTTCCACCATTACTAGACACATCCGAAATTGCAGAAAAGCTCACACCCACAGAATTAAATCTAGATTGCATGGACCAAGCTAAAACTGATCGGATCATGGAAACACATATCAAGAACACTCACCAATAGAATATCCAACTATATCGAGTTGTCAAAGTAGGCCAAATCCTTCACCAAGGCAAGTGGCTCACCAGGGACCAAGTTCAACAGAAGTTTCCTCATCTCATGGAGGAACTCAACGTAATGGGGACCATTGCTTCCTAGGGGGGAGGAATGATCCAGGTAGAAATTAGTGGCCACCTACCAAGTCCACTTGGACCCCACCATTGTTTCTCTCAGCATTTGTAGTTTCCTTAATTGTAGCACAACTTACTATTTTTAGCAGTTTTTCGGGTCCTGAACTTCCGAAGCCGTTTTGAAGCCCTAAACGACATTTTTTGGGAATACTATGAGCAACATGGGACCATGGACTGATGTTGCTCTTCCTAAAGTTGTAGTTCTCGAATATATATTTCTAACAAGATATTGTGCACGTCAAACAGAGATCATATGCCAAAGTTATGACCCCGGGAAGTTGATGTACCAATTTACCCAAACAAGGCCCACAATTTGGTGTTTCATCTTCTAGGGTTAGGTTTTTGGATGTTTAGGGTTTTCCATTATTTCTCAACAATAAATAGGCCTTCGAACCTCATTGTAAGACAATTCAGATGCATGTAGCTGCCACATCTCTTCTCAGAGATAAGTTACCATCGCCCTAGCTACTTTATTTCCATCACTGTTTGTAAGCATATTTTAGTATTTTACATTAATGAAATGAACTATTATTTCCACTTCATATCTGTGTTTATGGTTATCTCTGTAATTTTTTGCATTCTTGTTTAAATTTGAATCACATCTAGCTTTTCTGGCTTTCAAATTCAGTTGGTCAAATAGATACCTCGATCTACTATGATGACTGATCAATGCAAACCTCATGCTAAGAATATATTGTCTCAACATTTTCAATGCATGGATGATTGGTTCCAACTCAAGATCATGTGTCAGATAATTCTTCTCAAGTTGATTAAGTTTCTGTGACTCATAGCATACTACATGTCCTTCCTACATCAGGACTCCACCAAGTCCTCTCTTGCAAGCATCTATACACATCACAAACTCTTTGTCTAGATCTGTAATCATTAACACTGAATCATTTATCAACAACTACTTCAATTGCTCAAAACTGGCTGCACATTACTATGTCCATTCAAATTTCTTACCTTGCCTCTGCAGTGACGTAATA
This sequence comes from Pinus taeda, assembly GCA_000404065.3. Classification (NCBI taxonomy): domain Eukaryota; kingdom Viridiplantae; phylum Streptophyta; class Pinopsida; order Pinales; family Pinaceae; genus Pinus; species Pinus taeda. The sequence continues at coordinate 33,039 of APFE030244217.1, forward strand.
GGATATGCAATGAGAGAGAAGTTCCTGATGAACCTCTTATAAAAACCTACTAGGCCCATAAATGATCTTACCTCATCCACATTTCTAGGAGCTACCCACTCCATGAGCCCTTATCTTCTCTAGATCCACTGTTATCCCTTCTCTGGAAACATGTCCCAAGTAATGTACCTCTATCTAAAAGAAACTGCACTTGCTAAGCTTGGCATACAATTGATTCTCTCTCAATAATCTCAACATTGTTTCTAAGTGCTTGACATGATCTTCCTCATTTTTAGAATATATCAAGATTTCATAAATGAATATAATAACAAAACTGTCAAGATAAGGATGCAATACTTTATTCATCAAGCACATGAAAGTAGTTGGAGCATTAGTCAAACAAAATGGAACTAAAACAAACTCATAATGCCCATACCTAGTCCTGAAAGAAGTCTTGTATATGTCCTCTTCCTTGATGTGTACCAGATGGTATCCTAATATCATATCAATATTCAAGAACATTGTTTCTCCCTTCCATTGATCGAACAAGTCATCAATCCTTGACAATAGATACCTATTCTTGATGGTAACATTGTTCAACTACATGTAATAAATGCATAGCTTGAGAGTGCATCCTTCTTCTTCCCAAACAATACTAATGCACCCCACGGTGATACAGTTGGCCTAATCTATCCTTTGTCAATCATTTCCTTCAACTACAACTTCAACTCCACCAACTCCGATGTGCTCATCTTGTAAGGTTCCTTTGATGTCGGTGCTACCCCTAGTACAAAATCAATAAAATCATCCATCTCCCTGTGAAGCAACAACTTTGAAATATTCTAGTCCTAACACATCTTGAAACTGCAGTAAAACTGGGTACCTACTCAAGATATCTACATCCTCAACTTCCTTACCTATTTCACTGGAAATATGCACTGTGAATAACACACACCCTTTTGTGCAAATACACTTCGCCTGCATAGTTGTCACCATTCTAGTTGATGTTTCCTTCTTCTTACCCTGTAAGACTACTTGTTCCCCATTGTCATCTAGGCACTCATTAGCCTTGTCATAACAATCCACCTTGGTTCTATGAAGATACAACTACCCCATATCCAAGAACATATTGTATCATCCCAATGGAAGTACATTAAAATATGATGAAATAGACATACCATTCAACTCAAATGCACAAGCTCTTACCCAATGATGAACTTTCTCCTTTGTACCTCTAGCCAACTGCACTAACGAATATTCTACATGCACTTCTTTATTCAAACCACACTTATCCACTAGGTCAAGATCAACATCACTATAATTAGATCTAGGGTTAATAAATATAGAAACAAATTGATCACAAATCTTACCATCCATATCAATAATAGATGCCTAGTGACATGCTTTCCTATTCTCTAATGATGCATAGATCTATGGAATACTCTATTCAACATCCCCCACTATCCGTGCCCCCTTTGCATTGTAGATCTACGGTCTGCCACCCTATTGTTGTGGAAAATCTCTCCTACGATGCTCTCCACCACAAGTTCAACACTATGAAGGTTTCCTCTAATCACCCTCGTTCTTCTCCTCAGACCGGAATCTCTTCCCTCTATCAAATGCATTGAACTTCTTAGGCAGCGTTGCATTCTCTTTGTTACCTGTGCCCTGAGTGTTAAAAATAGCAACAAGAAAATCTTAATTTGATTTTTCCTTGAATTAAATTGGGGAATAAATTGTAATTCTATTCTCATTGAAACTTGTAATAGTTAACTAAGTTAAGTTGACTTAGTTGGCTTAGTAAATTCGAGTTGGAAGTCTATCTAGAGTCATGTAGAGTGATCCCTAAATTTTAGGGGCCCATGTTTAGTTCTTATTGAGTTGTAATTATTTAATTCAATCTAACTAAGTTAAATCTAGTTAAACTAGTTCTAATTGATGGAGGAACTAGTGAGAGATCAAGTGAATTAAATTGGATTTAATTACATGAAGTGATAAATCATATAACAGATAATTCACTCAAAAATAACTCATGCATGTTAGTTCAGAGGAAGACCCAGTTGATATTACAGTTCATGGATAGTGTACCATCAGTTGTAAAATCATCTAAATTAAATCAATGATGCATGCAATCAGAGGAAGGCCTATGGATGGATTGCACAGTTATGAGTAAGGAAGTTCCCAATTAAATATGGGCTAATTCCCAAGGGAACAACACAAGGAAGTAGGGGCTTGGTAGGCAACAAATTTGGCTAAGTATTGCCTTGAGCTAATTTTTGAAGCAGTGAGATAGATTGTACTTGTGTAGAGATTGTTGGGTTGAATAAGAATTATATTTTCTTCTCAGATCTTCTATCTAATGCAATATATAGATAGCATGGGTTTTTAGCTCAGGCTTTCCCTAGAAAATTATTCTATTATGTGTGATTGAAATTCTTCCTTTTCTGCTTCATGATTTCATCGATCAATTTTTGTCTCCACTGATGAGTAGAGTAAATTAAAGTCAATTGTTTTAGCATATCACAATTTGCAATTTGAATCTACAATAAAAATATACATGGTATTGGAGTTGAAATCACTATAAAAGAGGAGAATATGATTTTGTTGTGCAGGTCAAATCGAATTTGCAGTTTCATACTTCATAGCCATTAGGATGTTGTTCTACAGATTGAGACTTGAGTATACCCTTAAGGGTAGCTTGAATTACATAGCTTGGAAGGACAAGATGGAGGTAGTGTTGGAAGACAACGGGTTGAAGGAATTCATAGATCATGATATCCCAAAGGCTCCAACAAATGATGCTAAAGATCTGGTAGAATGGAGAAAGTGTGTGGCAAAGGCAAGAAGGATTATCCTGGAAGGAGTTTGAGATCATATTGTCTCGAATCTCCATGGTAAGGAAACTCCATTTGCAATGTGGAAGGCATTGATGGACCTGTTTCAAAACAGTAGTGACCACAGGAATTTGGCACTGAAGGACCAACTCAGAGAGATCAAGATGGAGAAGGGCGACTCAATTTTGAAGTACTTGACCAAGCTCACCCAATGTCAAGATGATCTTGGAAGTGTCTGGGTTACTATTGTAGAAGACGATATGGTGAACCTAACACTTCTAGGACTTCCCAAGAGCTGGCATAACTACTAGGACTCAGTTAATGGGAGGGAGAAGCTACTAGAGTGGGAGAAATTATGGTTTGACTTGGTACAGGAAGAGATTCAATGGAACACCAGAGACAGATCCTCATCCAAGCATGGTGATGAGGAGAATTGTGCCTTAGCTGGAAAGACGAAGAAAGGGAAGGGGAAGTCATCCCATTCCAAATTAGATTCTAGTTAAGGTAGAAAGAAGAAGGACATGTCGAAAATTAAATGTTTCCATTGTCATGAGCAGGGACACTATGCTACAAAGTGTCTGCACAATAAGGCTGGTAAGAAACCCTCAGGAGGAGAGGCAGGTGAAGCTCTTGCTTCAGAATTTGAACTAGATTTAACCCTCATCGAAAATGGATAGTGTGTGGTACCCGAATAGTGGATCCTCATTCCATATGAATGGAAACAAAGATCTCTTCAATAACTTGGAGGAGAAGGACCTCCAGATGCACATCAAGATGGGAGGTGATGGGATGTATAGTGTGACTGACATCAATGTTGTTACCTTTCAGAGGGAGTCTAGTTCTCCCCTCACATTGAGATATTTCATGTATGTTCTGGGTTTGAAGAAGAACTTGGTTTTGGTTTCCATGTTGGAGGATTGTGGCTATGATGTGATATTAGTAAGGGAAAGGATTTCCTGCATCACATAGCCACAAGAGAGGTGAAGCGGATTAGGGTTTGAGTGAAGAACCTCTACAAATTGGAGATAGAAGAATACATTTCTTTGAGCACTAAAGCAGAGAAGGTGTAGAGCCGAGACATTGATGAGTTGTGGCATAGAAGATTTTGTCACATGCACCATAGAGCTTTGAAGATCATGAAAAAAATTTCTACAGGACTTCCCAAGGGTACACTAGAGTAGAGAGACACATGGAAAGGGTGTACATTGGGGAAGTACACCAAATATTCCTTTCATGGTAAAGACAATCGAGTGTAAGTGATCCTTGATCGAGTTCACTCAAATGTGTGTGGACCATTCTCAACAGCATCCACGACCAAGAACATGTATTATGCAATATTTATTGATGATTTTTCTCGTAAGTGTTGGATTTTATTCATGTAGAATAAATATCAAGTTTTCGCTAAATTTTGTGAAATTAAAGCACTTGTCAAGAAATATACTGGTAGGAAAGTTAAAGCTCTCAGAAGCAATAATGATGAAGAATATGTGTCAAATGAATTCAAGAACTTCTGTGCAACAGAAGGAATTCAACAAGAGTTAATAACACCTCTAATCCACATCAAAATGGGATGGTTGAAAGGAAGAACAAAAGTATTGTGCAAGTGGCATGATCGATGTTACATGAAAAAAGCCTACCGTTGCACTTGTGGGCTAAAGCATGCAACACAACTATTCATTTGCAGAACAAAAGCCCTCATCAAATTCTCATATTGAGTATACCAGAAGAAGCTTTTTCATGTAAGAAACTAGATGTGGCACACTTCAAGATCTTTGGTTCATCAATTTATTGTCATGTTACCAAGGATGCATGAAAAAAGCTAGAGCGAACAATTGATTTGGTATATTTGTGGGGTACACTGATACACCTCACAAATATTGGGTGTACATGTCATCCAATAGGATGAAAATGGTTCGTAGAGATGTTAAGTTCGATGAAGAGAATGACATGAGATGTTTCCTTGAAAGGGAGATTCAGTTACATGCAGTGTAGGAGATTTTAGCTCTAAAGGAGGAACCTTAGGATGATGTGGAGTAGACACATGCAGAGAAGAAGAGAGTGGAAACACCCACTCATGCAAAGACTTCCAGAGATGGGAAAAAGCACACCAGAGAAGCTGATAGATTATTGCATGATGCTAGAGAGAATATGGGAGCACCCACATAAAAGCGTAGGTAGAGGAGGTCACCAGAGCGGTACACTGGATACTTGGCTTTGATGAGGAAGAGTGTGGAGATTGATCCATCCTCATTCGAGGAAGTAGTGTAACAACCAGTATGGATTGATGCCATGTTTGAGGAGTATGAATCCATTATCATAAGCAATGTTTGGGAGGTGGTCTCAAGATTAGAAGACAAGTCAATGGTGAGTTCCAGATGGCTTATAAGGTAAATAAAGCAGTAGATGGGAGTGTGGAGAAACACAAGGCCAGATTTGTGGCCATAGGGTCCTCTAAGGTGGAGGGAATTGATTACGATGATACCTTTTCTTTTATAGCAAGGTACTCATCAATCATATCTATTCTAGCATTTTTAGCACAGATGGGATGGAATATACTTCAAATGGATGTAAAAACAACATTCCTCAATGACATGATTGAGGAAGAGGTGTTTATTGAGAAGCCGAAAGGAGTTGAGACCTTCAACAAAGAGTCACATGTGTGTACACTCAAGCGAGCATTGTATGGACTAAAACAAGCACCCCATGCTTGTTACACCAAGATTGACAGTTACTTCACTGGGTTGGGCTTCACCAAAAGTGAAGTAGACGCGAACCTTTACCATATTGTGGTTGAAGGTAAATTGTTGATTATAGTATATATGTCGATGATTTGATTATGGCAGGCGACGAGAAGCTAATTAAAACTTGCAAAGAGGATCTTGCAAGAGAGTTTGTGATGAAGGATCTGGGGCTCATGCATTACTTTCTTGGTATGGAGGTATGGCAAGGAGATGAGGAATTGTTTGTCTCTCAGGAGAAGTATGTGAAAGAGATACTGAAGAAGTTCCACATGGAGAGCAGTAAACCCATGAAGTCTCTTCTACTAGGTCACTAGAGAAAGGAGGATGTTACTTCAGGTGAAGTAGTGGATGCTACTATTTATAGACAACTTGTGGGTTCACTTATGTATTTGTTGAACACATGACTGGACATGTGTTTTGTAGTTAAACAACTTAGTAAAGTCATGGTTAAGCCAACCAAACTGTTTTAGAAGGCAGCTAAACATATGTTGAGATACCTCAGAGCACCACTCAGATTGGTCTTTGGTACATATAGACAAAGGGAGTGAAGCGATCTTCACAAATGAAGATTGGGAAAGGATTCAATCCAATAGGAAGAGAACATTAGGGGTAATCTTTAGTATTTAGTTAACAATAGATTCTTGGAACAATAGGAAGCAAAGATTAGATGCACCCAATTTAGCAAAAGCAGAGTACATGGCTGCTAGTCAAGCAGCTTGTGTGCTTATCTAGATGAGGAAGATCCTTGTTGGGTTGTTTGGTCAATAGATGGATCCAATAGTGATTTACTACAACAATTAGAGTTGTATCAAACTCTCTGAGAATACATTTTTTCATGATCGGTCCAAGCATATTGACATCTGGTATCACCATCTATGAGATTGTGTGTAGAGGAGAATCATGTTTTTGGAGTACATTCCTACAAAGGACCAGGATGTAGATATTTTGACAAAAGCATTGTCAAGATGAAAATTTGAGTTTCACAGAGGCGGGATTGGGGTAGCAGATAATCCATTTCTTGTTGAGAGGGAGTGTTAAAAATAGCAACAAGAAAATCCTAATTTATGTTTTCCTTGAACTAAATTAGGAATTAAATTGTAATTTTATTCTCATAGAAACTTGTAACAATTAACTAAGTTAACTTGCCTTAGTTCACTCAGTAAATTCGAGTTGGAATTCTATCTAGAGTCATGTAGAGTGATCCCTAAATTTTAGGGGTCTAGGTCGAGTTCTTATTGAGTTGTAATTATTTAATTCAATTTAACTAAGTTAAATTCAATTAAACTAGTTCTAACTGATGGAGGAACTAGTAAGAGTTAAAGTGAATTAAATTGGATTTAATTCACATGAAGTGATCAATCAGATAACTGACAATTCACTCAAAAATAACTCATGCATGTCAGTTCAAAGGAAGACCTATTTGAGATTAGAGTTTAGGGAGAGTGTTTTATCAATTGTAAAATCATCTAAATTAAAATGATGATGCATGCAATCAGAGGAAGGCCCATGGGTGGACTGCATAGTTATGAGTGGGGAATTTCCCAATTAAATATGGTCTAATTCCCAAGGAAACAACACAAGTTAGGGGCTTGGCATACAACAAATTTCGCTAAGTATTATCTTGGGCTGATTTGCAATGAGATAAATTGTACTTGTGTAGAGATTGTTTAGGTTGAACAAGCATTGTTTTTTCTTCTTAGATCTTTTGGTTAATGTAATATACAAATAGCAAGGGTTTTTAGTTGAGGATTTCCCCATAAAATTATTGTGTTATGTGTGATTGAAATGATTGCTTTTCTTCTTTGTGATTTCATCGATCAATTTTTGTTTTTGCTGATGAGTAAAGTAAATTCAAGTCAATTATTTTAGCATATCACAATCTATAGTTTAAATCTACAATAAAAATATACATTAAGGTCTTGGTCACTTTTTATCCCATTTCCTTTATTCTTCTCATTACTTTTCCAGTCCTGCTTAGTCTTAGATTTTCTCTTTGATTGCTCATAACAATGCTTTAACTTCCAGATGACCTCCTCCAATGATCTAGGCTCATCAAACTCAATCCTTTCCTTGAATTCTACCGGAAACCCACTAAAAATCTATAAGCTTTGGGTTTCTCATCCTTAAGATTCAATACATACCTCAATAAATCTAGGAACTTAGTCGTGTACTCCTCATCTATCATCAATCCCATATTTAGCTCATAGAATTCGTTGGCTTTGTTGTCATAGTACTTATTTGACACGTATTTATTCCTAAAAAGTCGCTTGAATTCATGCCAACTCAAGTATTTTGTCCTGATGTCTCTCCTACTTCACATTGTCCCATCAGATGTCTACTTTCCCTTTGAGGCTAAAGATAACTATTCTAGATTTCATATTATCTGTGTATTCATGCAACTTAAAGAATTTCTTCATCCCAAGTAGCCATGATTTTGCATCCTCCATCTTCTTCAAATATCCATCAAAGGTAGGTGGCTTAACTTTCTTGAACTCATTTGAAAATATTCTTTGTCACTCCTCCTGTAAGGATGATAACGATGAATATCATAGTTCCTTTCATAACCATAACTAGAATAGAACCTTTGTCCATCACCCCTCCTATCTAGAGTATCCAAGAGCCTTCCATCTCAGATCGTTTCATTCCTATCCAACCTATGCCCACCATGAGACCTACTTCCATATGCCCCATTAGTTTTGTCCTCTGCCCATGGTTGATCCTAAGTAGTCCCTGTCTCTATAATTCTGACAAATTCAGAAGGATGGGCGCATTAACTTCTACTTGTTTCTTCTATGCATGCATGATTCTGACATTATCTTCCTTGCAACTTCTTATTTATGCTTTCAAGCTTTTTAATGTGTCTACTATATCAGAAGAGTTCCCAACACCATGCTACTCATCTAATCCATGGGGAGAGTCTTGTGAATTATATTCTACCATCTTGATAGTGATATTTGATCTTCTTCTTGCAAAAAACTATGTTTGCTTAAACCAAAACACAACATAGTCGACATACCTCAGTATAGTTTAGGGGAGGATATCTCATCCTCTTGCGGACAAGGCCGATCTCCCTAGTATCAGAAGATAGTCTAGCAACAAACAGAGAAACAAATCTATCTTTCTCTAGACATATACGATTTATAAATAAATACTATAAAGGTGTTAAGACCCTACCTTAGATCCAATGCTTGTTCATAGTAGCCATCCTTCAATCGTTCGAAAGAGTTACCTTTGAGAACTTGCAATCACAAACAAACAAACATTAGATAGCACCTACACAGCAAATATCATAAATCATGTCTATTATGGTGATCAAGGAATCCATAAAATAAACCATGAATCAACAACTTATAGAGAAAACAAACTTATTAGTATTAATTTTGAAGTAGAAGAACCTTACAACCTTTTTAGCCTTGATGTTGAACAAGCTCTTCCAGCGGCCGGAAACAGGAATTTCCTTTACTTTGACAAGCCTTGCACTCTTCCAAATGAGATCATAGAGGTATGTAATCTCTCCTCATAAAAACTCAACTAAGAAGACTAAGTTCCAACAACATTTCACCTCAAAAATATTCAACTTCTAACCTCTCCAATAACCAACCCAATGCTTCTTTTTATAGTGTAGAGGAGGAGGTTACAGGTCCACCTATGAAGGGATAGAATCCTCCTTCAAAGGGATAAGCTCCTCACATCAAGGGGTTAGCTCATTAAGGTATGGGATGCATGAACCTTAAGAGAGCGAACTTGCCACCTCAAGATTCCTTCTAGAAGCTTCTAGAAATGACTGAAAGTGAGTTTTCAGAATGTAATCGTGCCTTTTTAACTTTTACAGGGATCCGCACCCATAACTAGAGACAGAGTGGTCAGGTGCAGAGGAGACATGACCATTATGTGTGGGACCGCAGGTAAGGCAAAGAGAAAGTGTGGAACAAGAGTTTTAAAGACTTTGAGGGCTTTTCTCTTACTTTCAAGGCTTGATATGAGGAACTGATGCTTTAGACTTGCATAGGGGGAAAGTATGAGTGGTAATGAACTCACACAGATAGTAGAATGTCAAGGTGATAATTTTTAGTGCAACAGATTACCCCCTAAAGTGCGAAGTTTGTAATAGATGAAGATAGAGTCTGTCATTTATGAAGAGTGAAGTGCTTTATCATTTCAAGGATCATCCTGTGGATACCCTAGTTGGAACTTGTAAAAACATTCAATGCAAAATGTAGACATATCATTGCTGAGGTAGGCATTCCCATACTCATATCAAAACTGACTAGAAAACTGACTAAACTATTCTGATACAGGAATGATTTTGTAATACATCAAGAGTATAGACATGTGTAGCACAATATGGGCTCAACCATATGTTTATGAATAGTCCACTGTATAATGAATAACAAAATTCCTCATAGCCTGGATGGTAGAAACTAGATCCAGGGTCTTGATTTCTGCTTCCCGAACTAGTACGATTCTATCCATGTGAATGAATGTGTCGAAGTTGAACATGGTAGAAACCACTTTATTACTAGCCAATGATGTGGATTGTTAACAAGTGTGAGAGAAACCACCAGTAATGCTAATGGCTCTCAAAGTACTCAGTACAATCCATGAAATGTGAATAAATGAGCCGAAGTCGAACATGTCATAGAATCCTTTGATCGAAGGTCAATAATGCAACCTATTGTCAAAGGCGAGAAACCTGCCATTAGGGCATGCAAATTTCAAGGTACTGAAGATTTCTAGATCAACTTCCTAGATAATGAGTTGAAGTCGATAGAAAGTGATCTGTTGTAGGCAATCCCACAACACGAAATCATAGATCAAGTTTTGAAGAAATATATTAGGCAAGGACTGACTCAGGGATGGTCAAAATGGATGAAAAATATCTTGCAGATGAATGGTTTGTTTGAACTGATCCCTTGAACACATAATAACACTGCACATGGTTTGGTGACAATTGACCCAAAGCTAATACCCAGAAACCGGTTGAAGACATTCAATGTAGTTTGATTAACTGTTAGGCAAAGGATTTCCCAACCCAAGTGAACAAAAAGTGTCATGTTCAAGAGTGGTTAACGACTTTTTTAAAAAACAAAGTGTAACAAATAGGTTTATTTTTCTCTCTTTTCCCCCACTATTTCTGCTAAGTACCTCTTTATTTTTGACAAGCTTGAGGAGGATAACATTTGCTTGTTTATAAGCTCATCCTTAGGATGAGTCCAACTTAGTTTAAAATTCGAACCCTAAGAAGGAGTGGTTTTTTCCTATTTAAAATTGAACAGGTCCTTTACTGTTAAATTTTAATGAGTCAAATATAGGAAAAACTTTTTTTCAATTTAAGGGAGTAAGAAGAAAAACTTAAGAAAACTCCATGGGGGGTCCTCTTTCGTAAATTTGTGTCCCTCGAGCCCAAAAAAGTATAAAATAATACTCGAGAGAACCGCTTGACCATTACGATCAAGGAGTACTTTTCATAATTAGTGGCTCCGATCTAAAAAAGTAAAAAAGTGATCGAAGACACGTCGTTTCATAACCAGTATCAAACTTGAAACGACAAAATTTCAACGATCTTTTCATGTTTATATGGTCAGAAAAGAGCTGTAAGTGGACCACCCTTTTAATTCCGTTTAACGAGTTAAAAGGGAAAAACTCGGCAATCTTTTCATATTTTACGAGCCAGAAAAGAGCTTAAAGAGGACTCCAATGTTTTGCTTTTTTGTAAATTTTTGAAAGAATCCGATAAAGTGATAAAAGTATGTTATTTGCTGAAAAATGATCAATTTTCCCGAAAAATCCAATATTATACACAAAATACTCAAAACATTACTCATACCTATTTAAGATAAATAAAAATGTATTTAAAAATTTACCTTTTTAAAGTGAAAAATAAATAAATTAAAAATTCATTTATTCGAAAAAACCTATAAAAATGGTTTTTCTAACTTCATTTTTACCATTTGAGTTTAGAGTGAAAAGTGAGAGCTTTGGGGTAAGAAAGTTCTTGTGAATATTTTGGAAAATCCGTCTATCGGAATCGAAAACCATTAGCTCTAGGTAATCCACATCCTCCTTAACTTGCATTTCATCCATTTACATTTCGATTTTAGGCTTTAAATTTGGTTTTTGAAGGAAAAATAGGTTTAGAAAGTCACTCGCAGGGGTCCGCAAGTGCAACACGCGGCCCCTGTGGACCTTGACTTTTTTCTATAAAGAAAAAAGTCATGAGTCCACACCTATTTCTCACAACCTGTGTGGACCTATGCACTGTGTGTAAGCAGTAGGTGCAGACCCCACGCAACAAATTTTTAAAAATCCAAATTTCTCCATTTCCGCCCAAAAATTTTCGAATTAACTGGTTCTAATATGTCCTTTTATGCATTATAGGACACTCAAAATGCTTATTTGGCAAGAACACGAGCATGAGGATGTAGATCTTGCCACAATAAATCATATGCCCACATTGCAGGGATTGAGAGCATGTGGACTATTTAAGTTCTCGGCCATACCAAGCATGAGGGCCCAAGTAGATCTCTTGCAATGGCTGGTAGATAGATGGAACACGTAAGGCCCGTGCTTCGTTATTGGTGGCCACTGGCTCGAAATCAAGCTGGAGGACATATATTTTTTGATTCGTTTGTCCAAGAGGGGCAAACAATTATCTCTTTTCAGGACTAGGCCAGGTGGCCAGTCCGTCGCTAGTCTCCGATTGGAGTTTTACGATGATCAAAATAAGGACAAATGGATTGATATTAAAACTATCAACCATCTTGAGCTTAAGGTTATTGCATTCACTGTTACTAGGCTATGCAGGAGTGCAGCATTGGATATGGCTATTGGATCCCAGATGCAAATGGCTGCAGACTGTTTTCGAGGCACCATATTCAACTGGTGCGAGGCTGTGTTGGCAAATGTGAAAGGCCAACTAACAAGAGCAAAGAATGGACAACTGCAAAAATTTGGATATGGATTTATCATATTCAGTTTTGCTCTAGAGAGGATCCCAATGTTAGCCTCGTAGCATATTCCTTTTGATGCTGGTCGTCCTCGAGAGCCTAGGATAATTCGTTGGATTGCTTTGATGGCCTGTCACCCTGAGGAGGGTACAAAGGTTGTTCGATTTCTATCCGAGTATTTTCATTGGTTGAAAAACCAACTTTTTGTGATTCAAGATTTTAAATATGCCGGGATGGATTATTGCAGTGACCCAGACATGACTTTTCCACTAGGAGAGCAATGGGATGATTCAGGTAAAAACCATTTTCAATACTTTCTAAGTCTTAATTTTTTTTATTATTATTATTATTTTAAATCGTCCAAAACTGACAATCAAAAGTTTTAAATGTAGATGTGGGTCCACAACGACCAACTGCTCTCCACCCATACGAGAGAAGACACCTAGCTACAACAATACCAACCCCACAAGACCAATAAGCAGAGATCCTAACTGACTTGGAGCATCATCTAGAGCACTTGACAGTAGATATTCCAGAGACTAGCATAGATGATATTCCACTTAGGTTACAGAGATATGTGATTGGGGTCCCAAGACCTTTTAGCAGGTTCCTATGTAGGGTGGCCTGAGCAGTGGTTTCTTATCGTGATCATCGTCAGGGATAAGATGATCGATTTTGTAAACTCATGACATTTTGACTTTTTGTATTATCATTTTTGCCGATCATAAGGTGTTTTTCAACCTATGATCGAAGACAATGTATTTTTTGAAATACTACTTCTATGCTATGATATATCGTTATTACCAGCTATCTCATGTAACATGTTATTGAATGTTCTTAAATTTACTATTTTGATTATTGTAAATGTCTATTTATCATACAAGAAGCAATTGCATCTGCTGATGTATTTAAATGTCTTGGAATATGCTGATATTCAATGTAATCAAATTCACGTTCCAAGAGACGAAATTTCAAAAATAACCTTAATAACACTAGATTTCTTATGGCATAAACCCTGTTAAGCTGTAATACAATGAGTTTAGAATCCAACCTAACAATCAAACTCTGAATCCCAAATGAGATGGATTCAGATAATAACTCAATCACTGCACTATACTCTGCAATGTTATTCGTTTTTTGACTGAGGCTTACCCCATGCATAGATACTAACTCATCAGAGGGTGAACAGATAACCCAAGCCGCAGAAGAAATATTATGTGTACTATGACAAGAACCATCAACAAAACCAATGTATGTTTGAAGAGACGTCGACATCTGCAATATCAAGAGTAAAATCAAGATAAGTAGGAATAATGATAAGAGCACTCTCTAAACTAGGCACACTTTTCTAATCTAAAACACACCAGCTATAAAGAAAATAATCTAACAAAAAATCTCCACCCAGAATTTAAGCACAATATCTCTTCAGATAAAGTCCATTTCTGGGTTTACCCAAAGAGACACCGTCAAAATCTATCAATTCATAAGCCCCTTTTTCCAACTTTCACTTAACAATGTAAGGACCATGCCACATAGGTACAAATTTTCCAACCCCTAGCTTATCGTTTACTTGATCATATAGTAAAACTAGGTCTCCTTCTGAAAAATTACGAGGTGTAACATTTCTATCATACTAAGCTTTCACTCATTTCACATGAGTCTCATTTGCTATTGCAGTAGTGCGTCGATTCTCATCTAGCTGAGCTAAGTATAAAAAACGTTTCTACTCTTCAGAAGTAGATGGGAGTAATTCTATGGCTAATTGTAATGACGGAATTTCACATTCAATAGGTAGCGCTGCTTCCAAACCGTAGACCAGTTGAAAAGGAGTGAAACCTGTTGATGTTTTTACTGAGGTCCAATATGCCTAAAGTGTTAAAAATAGCATGGTATGCCAATTCAACTTATGAATACCGATGATTCGTTGGATCATAGTGACTAAAACTTTATTGATAGCTTCAACCAGACCATTAGACTACGAGTAATATGGAGTAGAACTATCGTGGCACAGGCCAAGTTGATCTGTCAATTCCATCATCATGATATTTCGAAAGTGACTTCCATGATCAGTAATAGTAGCTTGAGGAACACTGAATCTAGCAATTATATGATTCAATATGAAAGTTGCAGCAGTTTTGCCATCTACCAAAAATGTAGGCATCGCCTCAGCCCACTTAGTAAAATAATCTACCACTAAGATAATATACGCATGTCCCCTGGCCGAGTGAGGGTTACATGTAATAAAGTCAATACCCCACTTTGCGAAAGGACCAACAACAATTATAGGGTGGAGAGGAGCGGGTGGAGCATGCATCTTATGATTAAAAATTTGACAAATGTGGCATTTCCAGACTACATAGATACAATCTTTGAATAAGGATGGCCAGAAATAACCAGCACGCAATATATTTTGGGTTGTGGCATACCCAGACATATGACTACCACATGCTCCAGAGTGACAGTCATTCAGAACCTTTTTAGATTCTTCCTGAGTTAGACAACATCAGAAAACATAATCCACCCCATGACGATAAAGTGTATCACCAATAATATTGTATTGTTGGGATTGGAAACATATTTTCCATCGTTGAGATCATAATATCTCCATACCAAGGATCAAGAGTACTGATAAGAAACAAGGATTCATCTGCAATGGGCTACTCCAGCACAGTTTCAGTATCAGCATGCGGGAAATCACACATCAGTTCAGCAAAAA
The DNA here is from genome assembly GCA_000404065.3 of Pinus taeda. NCBI lineage: Eukaryota > Viridiplantae > Streptophyta > Pinopsida > Pinales > Pinaceae > Pinus > Pinus taeda. Next base: position 48,256 of record APFE030244217.1, read on the forward strand.
CCAAAGATTTCTTTGCCTTGGAATTTTCAAATTCCAAGTCAAATTCCTGTAGTATAACTATCCATTTGGAATACTTGCCCCCTAGCAATTGTTTAGTCAAGATATACATCATAGGGTTACAGTCAGAAGTTACCGTGGTTTTGTGTAATAAGATGTAGTGACGAAATCTTTGGACAACTTGAACAGCTACCAAGGCCAATTTCTCCATATGCGAATATTTAAGCTCAGTCAGATGCAGAGTGCAACTAAGATAGTAAATCATATGTTCATTGTTGAATTCATCTTCTTGAACTAAAACCATCATAATGGTGGAATGAGAAGCAGCGAGGTACAAAAAGTAATCTTGGTTGTAATTGGGAGAAAACAGTAACAGTGCATGGGTTAACACATGTTTAAGTGCATCAAAAGATTTATTAGCGATCTCATCCCAAAATAATGGAGTATTTTGTTTCAAAAACTTGGTAAAAACTTTCATTATCTCAGCGGAATGAAACGACGTAAAAATTTTGCTTTCCCTTGCAACTTTGGAGTTGGAGAAGAGTCGAAGGAGGAGGTAGATTGACGATAGCTTCAACCTTTGAGGGATCGACACGAATGCCAGCTTTTGAAATGACAAATCCCAGTAAGTGACCCGTTTCTACAAAAAATACACATTTGTGTGGATTCAGCTTAATTCGATAATGCCTACATCTCATAAAGATAGCTCATAAATGAGTGAGATGATCAGCTCTAAGTAATGAATGGGTAGGTAAATCATCGAGATAAGGCTGCACAATGTGCTTGATGTCATGAAATGTGTAAGACATAGCCCTTTGAAAAGTTGCTCCAATGTTCTTCAATCCAAAAGGTAATTTGTAATAAGCAAATGTCCCCCATGGACAAATGAAAGTTGTTTTAGGTTGATCAACAGGGAGTATGTGGATTTTATTATAACCAGTAAAACCATCCATAAAGGAGAACATTTCATTGCCAGCACAATCATCAATAATTTGATCGATATAGGGGGTTAGATTATTGTCTTTAGGACAAGCTCGATTAATATCCCTATAGTCAATACATATTCTTATCATTCCTTGTTTCTTGTTAACAAGAACAATATTCGATACCCAATTGGTTAAAGGAATTTGATAAATGAAACCTACATGAAGTAATTTCTCAACTTCAGCTTTAATAGCAAGAACTTTTCTCGGATGTATCTGACGTAAACATTGTCGGATAGGTTTGGCATCTGGGTATGTTACAATTTCATGAACAACAATTGATGGATCGATTCCTGGCATTTCTTCATATGACCAGGTGAACATGTCACGTAATTCTTGAAATGGGACTTTATAAATTTGGATTTCATTATCTATACAAGAAGCACCTATATGAATGTTTTCAATAATTATGGGCTTAACTGAAATGTCAATAGGAACCATTCGAGAAATATTTCCCAAATTTAGTTCAAAATCAGAATGTTGCAATGGATTCTGTGGTTCTTTGACATAGTCAGTAGTAAAAATAGATGAAAAATAATTTTCAAAATGATCAAGCTCAGGTAAAAATGAACATCAGTTAAGAAGATCTTCCCATGGTAAATCATCAATAGATAAAAGTTCACGAATCTCCTCATCGGTATGAACAAGATCAGAAAGTGTTGTTGTATCTGAGGTTGATATCGAAAGTGATTCCCCATGGACCACATTCATTGGATCAGTTTTGGCTGAACAAGAATCAGAAAATGACTGTATAGCCTGATATGCAATTTCAAAGGGACTTAAAGGCATCGCGCCACCAAATGAATCCACCTCAGAATTGGAAGGTATGATCCAAGGATCATCGAAAGCAATAGTGTTCGAAGAAATCATATGAATAGTTGCAATAGAAGGCGATAAGTTAGGAGGAGGGAAGGAAAAAGTTCCTGGTAAACCATAATCTTTGATCAAACCTACTCCAACATCCTTGTAAGGGATAGTTGTTTTACCGATGTGTTGAATACTATCTATAGAGGTTGGGTCGGATGAGAAATAAGTCAGCTGGTCTATCGTAACGATCTTTCTGTTATGAGGAAAATTAATGAGCCGAAAGACTGATGAAACAATAGCAGTCATAGCATAAGACCAAATGCAACCCAGTAGAAGGTTGTAATCTAGAGGGGCATCAACCACTTCCACATCTAGATTTATGGTTTTGCCTTCGACCTCTATAAGTAAATCCTACAAAATACCAAAAGGATGGAACCCTCGGCCATCAAAAGCCTTTAGAATTGTCAGAGACTAATTGAGTGTGGGAGAACCAAGCGATCTCCAACACTGGATGGACGTAATACACGTAGAAGCCCATTCATCAATCACAGTCTAAAAGCAAAGTCTATTTTTGACTAACATTGGAATCTGGAAAGCCATTTGATGAGGTAGGCGGGGTGTACTATTCTCTAAATCGAAGATTATTAGGTTCGAATCCTAAATATTGACAGCTCCTATAGTAGACAATAGTAATTTATGTTGTGTTGGGCACGATTGCAGCGCTTCCAAAGCCGACATTGCTGAAGGGGAAATAACTAAGTCTTCAAAAATGTTATAATTCTGAGCAACTCTCACATGTGGATTGAAAACTAATTTATGAAGTATACCTTTAGCAGGTAGTTTGATTACTAAGTCAGGGTTGGGTTTCTCGATTTGTAGCAGTTCAAAACCGGGAGGAGTTGTAGTTGATATGTTTGAATTAGAAGATTCTACTTCTTTACCACCAATAGGATTTTCAGTACCATAATCTTGCGATCGCGTGGCAATCCTGACATGAGACATCATCATAATGGGTTCTTCTAAGGCATTCGAGTAAGAACCAATCATCTTACTATCTTGAGTAGGAAAAGGATCCTTCAAGACAGCAGGTGTTTGAGAACCTTTAACGATTTTTGAAACCTCTGCTCGATGTGGGCAGTCTTTGGTAAAATGATCCTTTTCGCAAATGAAACAAGAATAGCGAGTTTTACATTTTTCATCAGTAGATTCATTTTTATCTGTTTTATCTTTTGAATTTTGTTTGTTTTTCTTCTTCCCCTTCTTTTTACTACCAGATTTTTATTTGGTCGTAGATGAGTCTATGATATGGATGCCGGTAGAAAATTCAGCGGAAGAATCTCCTTTCGGGGAATCTGGTAAAGTTATTATAGGAGAAAAATTCTTTGAAGATTTCTTCTTACTTTTAGTACTAACTGAACCAATCATACCATCAGCGGCATGAGACCCTGAAGGAGCTGTAGTTATTTGACCGTGTTTTGGAAGATCAGGGATTTTTTCATGTAAAGTACCTGACTACGTATAGAAGAGGTCAAGGGACTAATCCTGAGCAATGACTTGCTCTTTAGTGACCACTCCTCCCTTAGCTACATCTTCAGTGATTTTGGGTAATAATGATTTAATGAACCATTCCGCTAAAATTTGATCCGGAATGAAAGTTTTCACTAAACGCCTTCTACGTCGCCATTCATGAATATGATCAGAAATATATGTGGACGTGGATTGTTTTAGTGAAGTTAACAGTTCTGTGCCATTGTCGTATCTGAAAAGCAACTGAAAATGAGTTAAGAAAGAAGTGGCTAACTGATTGAAATTATAAAAAGAGGTTCATGGTAACTCAATGTAACATTTGGTGGCAAGACCAATAAGAGTTCGTTGAAAAAGACACAATCAAATTAAATCATCAATGATTGAATTAGATGAACACCAGAGGTGATAATTCATAACGTGATTTGAGAGATCCTCTCCTGAATTACCCTCAAATTTCAGGATATCACTAGGCAACTTACTAGGCATTGGCGGCTAATACGGAAGATAGTAAATCGGATTGTTCGTAAGGCACAACAAATTAGGTAAATCCAAAGTTGCAATAAATGGTAAATGATGGTTAGGGTCGCAAAAACCTTGAGTAACGAGACCAGCTCCAGGAGGAGGATATCCAGGATAACCTGGAATTGGATTTGCATTAGGAATGTTATAACCTCCCGGGAAACCAGGATTAACCAGACCAAATTGGGGTTGTTGAGGCTGTTGATAAGTATAGCCAGGATATGGTTGATACTGATAAACTGGGTTTTTTATAGTAGGACTGAATTGTTACTGTCCCTGGTATGTTTGATAGGTGAATTTTGGTTGACTTGTGACAATCGTACTTGGACCAGCTTGTCCTGCAGGCATTTGGACCGAAGTCTGAACTGTAAGTCCTGACTATGGCACAAAGACTTGAGGAGTTTGTACTGATGCAGTGATAGTAGAAACTGGAGGTACAGATACTCCAAAAACAGGTGTGGTAGGCTGAACAGAAGCTGCAGCAGCAGTTTGAGGCAGAGTCTGAGGTGAGCTAGGCCTAGGCTGCTGAACTAAACCAGGTGCAGAGGTTTGAACAGTAGGTTGGTCAGGTTGCTGGGTTGGACCAGAAACCAAAGGTTGTCCAGGTTGATTAGATAACTACACATTAGGGTGCACATCCTGTTGAGTTTGGGATGGATCCCACACCATATTCATTCCGAAGATGGACCCGTAAAAGGTTGTGCATATGGAGGACCATAACCTGGTTGAACGTAGGGCTGATAATTAAGCGGTACATTTCCAACTCCTTGTAAAAATGATTAATCAAGAGGCAGTTGGAAACCTTGAGTTGGGTACTGACCTTAAGGTTGATAACCCTAAGGCCCGTACTGAAACTGGGGTTGACCTTGAGGTATGTACTGAAACTGGGTTGACCTTGAGGTATGTACTAAGTCTGGGGTTGACCTTGAGGTATGTATTGTCCTGAAGGTATGTACTATCCTTGAGGTTGCCCCCCAGGTGGTAACTAACTACCTTGAGGTTGCCCCCCAGGTGGTAACTAACTACCTTGAGGTTGCCCCCCCCAGGTGGTAACTGACTACCCTGGGGTTGCCCCCTAGGAGAAAACTAACTACCTTGAGGTTACCCCCCAGGTGATAACTGACTACCTTGAGGTTGAGGATTTGGAACACTACTAGACATCATAAGGATTTGTTCTACATTCAACGCTTGAGTTCCATTACTACCAATTCACAACTCGTGTTCAGTCGGTTGAGGAGATGCTCCTGAAAAAGTACCAGTGAGTGACCGGTACCGCGAAGGAACAGAAGGACCGCAATATAAAAATGTTTCCGGTGATTGGGAAAACATAGATGACTGCCTTGACATGATCAATGAAGGATCATAACCTCTTTATGTAGGATGAAAAGGAATTCGAGGTGGTGAAAAACTAAGACCCGGGTTTTCTAAAAAAAATTTCAATGATACATACCAAGCATCACTCCTAAAAGGACTGTAGAATATTGATTCACGCTCCCTAAGACTTAAAGTCTGTTGGTTTTTGGGAAGAGTTACATCTTCGTCTGGACTGACAAGTTCTTCAATAGAAATGAGGCCAAAAGGAAGATTTTGAGTAATGATATTTCCTACCCTAGGTGAACCAGGACCACTAGAAGTTGGAGAAGCAAATCCTGAAGTTGGAGTAGCAGCAGGCATAGTGTCAAGCTCAGAAATTTCATGTTCTTCAGCTAATTTACTAGAAGGAGAAATACTACCAGTAACTTTGGAAAATCAAACTGCCTCTTGAATATACTTTGTTGTTTGTATTTGATAATCAAGATGAACAATTAAAGATGACTCTCCAGCTTCTGGTGATCCAACTCTACTGTCACTAGGTGACATAAGAGCTCGTAGCCCTTCAAGCTAGCTTGGTTTATACTCAAGAGGTTTCCCCTGAAGTTTATGAGATTGTCTCGGTAATTCAGCTACGATTAAATATTTAATTAATCACACGCAAACAAAGAAAATTTCAATAAAACCACTTAAAGTCTCTAAAGAAACAAACAACTGAATCACACACCTAAAAAATCTAAGAGTTTAAACCACACACAAACAATAACTTCCCATACTAAAAACACTAGTTAGTGATGAAATCCAACGTAGTAGAAGTTTAATACAGAAAGGGTGGTTGGAACAGTTACCCCGACAACCTGCTTAGTGAAACAGACTGGCACAAGTTTCTTCACAAAACCATCTCGAGTGAAGAGAACCCCCCAGAGAGTCCAAGTGAGTCTAGTCAACGTCTGCTCCAAGTACAGTGAGATCCTTCCTTCACCGTCACCTTAGGAAATAATCTTAAGTTTATGGACACTAAGGTTACCAACAGCAACAATACAATTGGGGGAACAGTCTATGATCTGATCTACGCGCAAGAGTAGATTAACAAAGCTCAATCCCCTTGAAGGCTCCTTGACATGGTCAATCTGAGGTTTACCAACAAGTGACCCCAAGCTCCTCGACAATGGTTAATCCAAGGTTTACCATTTATAATACGTGCAAATCTTCTATCTTTCCCAATGAAACAAAATTGATTGTCTCAAAGGTTCAGACATGATCTCATGATTGATTCCTTTAAGAGAAGCTTCCCAGAATGTATCAATTACAATTGGATTTATTTCCTACCACAATATGTATCTACTTGTTTGTTTTAACTATCTTGGAGAGTTAATTACTCCCTACTTCAAGATACTAGCCTAAGCTATATTGGTGATAAGAGCCCTAGAAATAGAAAAAATTACTATATCAATTTTAATTAAGCATTGGTTTTATGGGTTTTTCTTTAAGTCAATGTGTATGGAAATGAAACTTTGATGGTGTGAAGACTCGATTCCAAAAACACTAAAAAATGCACCTAAAATGATAAGCAATTCGTTTTTCTTTCAATGAAATTCTAGCTAAAAGAAAGAGTTGGAGAATGCAATTATTTCTTTCAACATGAAAATGGGAAAAAAATCCTTTTGTCTTTTTCAATAAGAACTCAAAATGAGACTAATAATTAATTCTTACAATAAATCCCTTTCCTTTTTCAAAACTCGAAACTACAAAAAACAATTTGCTTCAAAAGAGATTTACAAGTTCTAGAAAAACACTCAAAACTACAAAAACTAATTTTGAGATCTAAAAGCTTTTAAAAAACTAATTTAATAAAAAGCTTCCATTCTTTTTTAGGACGTTTTACTTAGTTGTTCAGTAAACTAAGGATTCATTTGTTTAGAATAAAAAACCAATCAAAAACATCTAGATATGTTTTCTTTTGTAAAAATGAAATTCAAAACTTATAACAAAGTTTGTTCAAAGATTTGCAAGGAGAAAACTAAATCTATTTTTCACAAAGGATAGATTTCACAACCAAGTTAGACTCATCAAGAAGACGAAGAGACACCACGGTGATCTAAGTTTTCTCAAGCTTCTGATCTTTGAGTCACTACAAAGACCAAGTGCAAACCACTCCAGGCATGCAAAACTTCAAGAAAATCATCTAAAAAAAAATACCATCGGAACTCACTCACAAGAGATTTTTGATAGGAAAAATACAGATATAGGTTGACACTAAAAATATTAAACGAAACCTAAACTTAATTGGAAGAAGATATTTTAGGTTTTTCAAAAAAAATTACAGGGTCCGCAGTCTTCCAGAAGAAACAGGTGCGGTCCCGCTCTGTTTACTAAAGGAAAAGTACGGAGATGCCCGCACTATTTGTAAAGAGAAAGTGCGGTCCCCTGAAAACTTCAAGAAAAACAAAAATTAATCCAGATTCTAAAAAATACCCAAGCCAGTATACATCAATCAAAAACCAAAAACGAAAACAATTTTCTTAAGTCAAAACAAAGGAAAACCAAAAACCAAATTCAGATCCCCATTGGAGTCGCCAATTTGTTGGCCAGATAAATCAATCTTGTAGACAAGACCAATCTCCCTAGTATCAGAAGATAGTCTAGCAACAAATAGACAAACAAATCTATCTTTCTCTAGACATATACGATTTATAAATAGATATTATAAAGGTGTTAAGACCCTACCTTAGATCCAATGCTTGTTCATAGTATCCATCCTTCAATCGTTCGAAAAAGTTACCTTTGAGGACCTACGATCACAAACAAGAAAACATTAAATAGCACCTACATAGAAAATATCATAAAACATGTCTATTATGGTGATCAATGAATCCATAAAATAAACCATGAATCAACAACTTATTGAGAAAAATAAACTTATTTGTATTAACATTGAAGTAGAAGAACCTTACAACCTTTTCAGCCTTGATGTTGAACAAGCTCTTCCTGGGGTTTGAAACAGGAATTTCATTTACTTTGACAAGCCTTGCACTCTTCCAAATGAGATCATAGAGGTATGTAATCTCTCCTCATAAAAAATCAACTAACAAGATTAAGTTCCAACAACATTTCACCTCAAAAATATTTAGCTTCTAACCTCTCTAGTAACTAGCCCAATGCTTCTTTTTATAGTGCAGAGGAGGAGGTTACAAGTCCACCTATGAAGGGATAGAATCCTTCTTCAAAGGGATAAGCTCCTCACATCAAGGGGTTATCTCATTAAGGTATGGGATGCATGAACCTTAAGAGAGTGAACTTGCCACCTCAAGATTTCTTCTAGAAGCTTCTAGAAAAGATTGAAAGTGAGTTTTTAGAATGTACTTACACCTTTTTAACTTTTACAGGGGTCTACACCCATAACACAGAGACAAAGCGGTCAGGTGCGCAGGAGACATGATCATTAGGTGCAGGACCACAGGTAAGACAAAGAGAAAATGTGGAACCAGATTTTTAAAGACTTTGAGGGCTTTTCTCTTACTTTCAAGGCTTGATATGAGGAACTAATGCTTCAGACTTGCAGAGGGAGAAAGTATGAGTGGTAATGAACTCACACAGATAGCAGAATGTCAAGGTGACAATTTTTAATGTAATAATCCCAAGTAGCCATGCTTTTGCATCCTCTGTCTTCTTCAAATATCCATCAAAGGTAGGTGGCTTAACTTTCTTGAACTCATCTGAAAATATTCTTTGTCACTCCTCCTGTCAAGATGATAATGATGAAGATTATAGTTTCTTTCATAACCATAACTAGAATAGAACCTTTGTCCATCTCCTCTCCTATCCGGAGTATCCAAGAGCCTTCCATCTCAGATTGTTTCATCCCTATCCAACCTGTGCCCACCATGAGACCTACTTCCATATGCCCCATTAGTTTTTTCCTCCTGCCCATGGCTGATCCTAAGTAGTTCCTGTCTCTACAATTCTGACAAATTCAGAAGGATGACTGCATTAACTTCTACTTGTTTATTCTATGCATGCATGATTATATCATTATCTTCCTTGCAACTTCTTATTTTTTCCTTCAAGCTTCTTAATGTGTCTACTATATTAGAAGAGTTCCCAACACCATGCTACTCATCTAATCCATAGGGAGAGTCTTGTGAACTGTATTATACCATCTTGTTAGTCATATTTGATCTTCTTCTTGCAAAAAACTATGTCTGCTTAGACCAAAACACAACATAATTGACATACCTCAGTATAGTTTAGGGGAGCATATCTCATCTCTAAGATCAATCAGATGAGCACAACACATGTATAATCATAATCATATCAATACATAAACATCATTTCAACCATTATCTAGTTACCATGCATGACCATACCAACTACATACTATGATCTCATGCATGATAACTATAACCATGTCAATGTATGCATAACAACATATAAACACTTTCATGCATAACCATTGCATGACCGACATACACTCACGACAAAAACATCCAACAAAAACACCATCAACTTTCACATGGTGACACAAATTCAACAATAACCAACACCATGCATACACAACAAGCACATAGACCACAAGCATAAGAAACACATATGCAACCGGTATGTATGCATGTCCAACACACACCTCCCATTTTGTCCAAGGGGTGAACCATGCTCTGATACCACTTTGTAACACCCTCCTTCCACATTTACCCAATTTAATCGGTCCGTTGGGGTAAAAATGTGATGAGAGGCTAATATGATGTGATTCAACTCCCCATGTACAATTAAGGAAGTGGAATTGATAAAATAAAAACCATTCTAACCTTCCACACATGCTACAAAACTTTCAGGAGCCAACCAACATTTCCAGGTGACCAACCCTTGAGAAAACTTGACAGGTCACTTATCTAGACATGTCAGCCACTCCCATGACAAGCCATGCATGCAACTAAGGCCTTCCATTTGCTCCCACAACAATGCATGCTAGCAACTGTGGACTTTTTCAGCTAGTTCTTAGCCATCGACCTCAAATTCTGTGCCACTTTTTGAGGGCCAGGACTCAGTCCACTGCCCAAAACTTCACGAAACTTTTAGAAATCTTAAATAAAAATGGAATAAAGCTAATAATGCAATCATTGGTACAATTACTAGATCTAACCCCTACTATCCATGCCATAAATTTCATCAAACATGTCACAAATATGTATTCTACAGGTCATAACAACATATTTGAGCATATGCATCTCAAAATTATCTGAGATTCATAAAAAAATATTGTTGATCTATCACAATAGCTTCATTGTCATCTATTAGGTCATATATTCATTATATATTAATTTTCAAATAAAAACATGATGAGAACTATACTTCAAGTCTGTCATAAGACATACTCTTGACCATATAACCAACATAAATAACAATGATATAACAGCCATAAGAATCACATGTATGATAAAATATATTTACACATGAAATACCAAGGAGAAAGAGATCTTATTAATGAATGCATAAGCCAACCTGTTTTGGGACTTCCACGAACCACTCGACCACATTTTTATTGAACCAAATATTTCTTTTAGCCAATCACCCCCATCCCATATTCCAAGCATGAATGTCGGACTCAAAACAAAACCAATCTAAGTTTCCTTGGGCTTTACTGAAATCCCCACCATATCACTAGGCCATAAACAAGCATGGATGCCACTAAATTTGTCCACCTACACCATGAATAATTTTTCTTCCTCCTAGTCTCTAGGATTTACCATATAACCCTCCATTCACCGGTTGAGGATTCCTAGGCCTAATCGAGACTCCACCCTCCAGAATTTACCGTATATCCTTCCATTAACTAGTCGAGGATTCCTAAGCCTAATCAAGGGAACACACCTCTAGGCTTTATCGTATATCGCACCATTCACCGTTAGAGGATTCCTAGGCCCACCAAGGTACACAAAATCTAGCTTTACTGCAATCCCACCTTCTCTAGTCCAAGGATTCCTAGGCCTTTTGTTCTTCTTCAAAGACCACCTCACTCATTTTCAAAACCATCCAACAATCCATCTTAACCAAATAAAATAGAACCCATTACACCATGGATATCTAGAAATAGCAAGGAAATGCTAAAAATCATTGTCACACCTGGCAAAACCCATGCCAATGACATAAATAGAACAAAATACTCACATGCATGCCAAAAATATAGCAAGGAAATCACACATGCAAATCAATACCTACAAGCAATCCCATTGTAGTTGCTTGATCCTGCTCTTCCTTTCTTGGTCTTTGCTTCTCTTTGCCTTCTTTTTCATTCCTTTGCTTTCCTTGATCCAATGCTAGAGTGCTCCAAGAATGCTCTAAGTGCCCAAGAGTGTGTGAGAGAGAGAGAATAGAGAGAGCTCCAAAAATTGAACTGAAAAAAGGTACCAACTGATCCTAAGAAGATTGTTTATTAATGAGACCTCTATTTTCTTCAATTTTCCTTCTTAGTTGTTTCTATTCTCTACAAAAATGTGAAATGAGAATTTGTCTCTTGGTCTTCCAAGTCTTTTCACAATCTACCTCTTCATTTTCAATGCTGAAAATCAGAATTTTGTATTATAAAATAAAGTTGCAATAAAATGGGCTGCCTATTAATGATTAATAAAAGCATACATTTTCCAACTAGCTATGTCAAGCGCCATTTTCCAATTCAATCAACATATTTATCCATGTTTTTGCCTTTGCACTTCACATCACTTTCAACATTTTGCATTCAACATTCATGTGCATTTCACATTCAACATAAATTATCACCAATGTGATAAATGGCATCGATGCCAATATTACCAACATTCTCACCCTTTGGCATTGATGGAAACATAACTATTACTTCTCCTAAAGAAAATTTATCTCTTCAATTGTCTCCTTTTGCCTCATACCTTTGCTTAATTGCCTGGTTGACATGAACGGAAAAGGGTGGTTGTAACCAATTAGTTTCTAAGTTCCACCCCAAAAAAAAAAAAAACTTCATAACCTTGCATGCAATAGATAACAAATCTGGAAGAGTGAAGGTTGCTCCAATGTGTTTATGGTGAAACCTAATATTTTGGAGATGATAACTGGTTTTATACAGTTAGACTTGACTTCTGTGCCAGCACTACTATCAATGCTTTGTTCCAAATATCAAACCATTTATAATATATGTCAAATCATTATTTCAATGCTCTCCATAATATATGTATTACAAAAGCTCCAATATATTAAATTAAAATTGCCATTAAATAAATAAATATTGCCTTTAAATGAATGTTGCTCCAAAATGTTATATAATGTTTCTCATATATATATCATTACTACTCCAACTAGGATATCATTGTTACTCCAAACAATGATCAATGCTACTCCAACTCAGTGATTAAAACACAACAAACATATAACATTGATATGGAATATCAATCAATTACAACAACGCTCCAATGACAATGGTAATTGGCAAGTGGCAATATGAAGTATTAAGGCAAGTGAAATGATAACATAGTATTCCATATCCAATACACTTGTTCCAATCATAATGATACAATGTATACAACGTTGTTCTCATATTAATGTTAGCATATTAAACACTCAAATATGGATGCTCTCAAATAGTAAATGCTCTCATATGAACACTCTCCAATGGTACTCATATATCAACCATCAAATTATAGGTATTAATGTCGGGCAACCAAGTATTAATGCCATAACATTGTCAACGCTGCATATTATTCACCAGCAATATTTGTCTTGAGTAATGTCATATGCTACAAACAATATTATTAACAATATCCATAATAATTGAATGCTCTCTATATTGTTTTGAATGTTGTCCCTTATTGTCTTGAACACTCTCCATATTGTTTTGAGGGTTGTAAGTAATAATACCATAATAATAAATAATATTATTAAACTTGAAAAATTATTGAACGTTCCATATTGTTTTGAAAGCTACAAACAATATTATTGTTTTGAATGCTACAAATGAATATTGTGCAAACGATATACTAGCTAGTGGAGAAAACTGTCTGAGGTTATACAAACAATATTCTCCTCAAAACAATAAGCTTCCCATTATGTGCAAACAATTGTTGCTCAAAAAAATACACTGTCCAAAACAATACGCTCCCCATTTTGTGAAAACAATACACTATTGAAGCCAACATCTCCACCATTATATACAAAACAATACATTACCCATTTTGTGAAAACAATAGGCTTCCCATTATGCAAGCAATACGTTGTTCCAGAGGCATACAACTTTGAGTGCTATTCTAACAAGTGAGCCACCGACTTTCGTAGTAGTAGTCCCTGTCGAAGAGACTTTTAACGGTCTTTGGCTGCTGTCGTCCTTCATTAACCATTCCCGCCTCCCAAAATCTTGCAAGCAGTTTGTAGGAAGCACCATGTTTATTCTTGCCTCCAAGCCCATTGAGAGAGGAGAAGAGATCACCACTCCTTACTTAGATCCCCTCCTTCCCTTCCTACAACGCCAAGGCAGGTGCAAGTATTGGGGTTTCAAGTGGAAGTGCCAGAGATGCATTCTGGAGCACTCTCTGAGGACATCTCTGAAGCCTATAATTACTGCATGGTTTGAGCAAATGCATCACCAAGTAGAGGAGGAATTTATGGCTACAAGGTCTGGTCAACAACTTATCGATGTGGATATTCCAGTATGCACAGAATTCGCAAAGCTTGCTTTAGAGGCAGAGAGGTTCTTTGGGAGATCCCAGCTATCTGAAGAAGAGAATAACTGGATTTGTGCATCTTTTATATCTTCATACCTGGCAGGAGCATAGTCCAAATGCTTCGCTCCCATCATCTTCAATAGATGCCATCCTTTAAAGCTTATGGTGGCCATTCAAAGTGCTAATCCCTCGGACTTTCGAAATTTCAACCTGGAAATGTGGTTGTTGAAGAACTGTGAACCTTGTGCAGGGGATGAAAATGAAGCATTAATTAGGTAGTACTTATCTGAGTAGGTGAGAGAGGCATGCATCAGTGTGTTTGGTAGACACTCTGAAGATGCTTTCCAAGCGCTTGTCCTCTATTATATAAAGAAACAGGCTGAAGAAATTGCCTGTCGTCAAGTATGTACATGGAATACTATAAAAGGACACCACCCTTTTCTCGGCCACTTCGGGGTCATATTCGATTTGAAAGACGTTTGGCATAGGCGTATTTTGTTTGAAACATTCTAAGTGATTAGTTAAATCGTGATATCCCTGTTATGTGACAAATATAAAAAGTTAAACTAAGGTTGAATACAATGCTCAAATGGCTTTCAAACTTTCTGTTGAGTGTTTAGCATTGATGCCCTGATTTGATATGGATAATTGTTTGGCATGGATAAAATTTGAATACAATGCTCAAATGGTTTTGAAATATTCTGTTTGGTGTGTTTGGAATTGACACCCTATTTTGACGTGGACAATTATTTGGCATGATGAACGCTGGTATATTTTTATAGGTAGATGAAGGAATGAAAACTGTAACTTTTAGTAGGTTAAATTATACATTTACAAAGCAGTATGTGTCGGACTTGGATTTTTTATATACTCTAAGGAGGTGGTTAATCTCTATAGCTATGCAGTATTTAATGCTACTACATATCCTATTCTATATAGGATATCATATGATACCCTATGTTGTTGTTAGAATGACTGTTGTGCATGTTTAATGCTACTACATGTGGGATATAGGTTATTAGAATTTGACTGTTGTGCATAGTATATAGGCCTTCAAATTTGACAATCTGCGTACCACATCTAAGGTTAATCTCTATAGCTATGCAGTATTTAATGCTACTACATATCCTATTCTATATAGGATACGATATGATACCATACGTTGTTGTTAGAATCACTGTTGTGCATGTTTAATGCTACTACATGTGGGATATAGGTTATTAGAATCTGACTGTTGTGCATAGTATATAGGCTTTCAAATTTGATTGTCTGCATACCACATCCAACAACAGGGCCAATATTACTCACCATGCAAAGATACCAAATAGAAATACACTATTTGTACCTGTGATGATACAATTCCAGGATAGGAAGGACATAGCATGTATTTAATTTGAAATAGAATGATCCAGACATTTCTGACTTTATTTAGGTAATTCAGAGTTTTATTAAATAGCTATGTTAAAAATATATATGTTATCATTATGTTTAAATAACTATTATTATATTCTATTCCAATTTGTTATGATATTTGTAATGTTTAGTTTTGTTGTTGATATTATGATTAAATATTATCACAAGCCCAAATAGAGTAATATACACGGTTAACATTTCTTTTATATGATGTAAAAGCTTCAAACATTAATTTTATTCTTCCTTGCCAATTGCCAATGCTCTAAGACTAATTTAATGTGTCTGATACTCATTTCGCCACATTATTCTTCATTAGCAATTCCACAAAATGCTATTTTTAATTAGTAGATGTTGATGAATGAGGAAATATTAAATTTGAAGTTTGGAGGAGATATTTTGAGAAGTCTCGAGACAGAAAAGATCATATGTACAAAACGGTCCAGACAAAAAAATTACACTTCATCTTACAGTCAATAATTCCCTGGCCGACTGATATCGTATAGAAGTTGAATGCCAAATAAGGGTGAAAACAATTGCCTTTGTTTATTAAAAAAAAAACTGAAATTGTTTCAACTTTCGCAAAATTATACACTAGAAGAAGCTTTACAACTTGTTTGGCTCTATTGACTTCACATGTTGCTAATTATAAATTATATTACTATACAATTTATTGATAAATATGTATTAGAATTAATTAAAATTAGAATGTGGTGGACCTAACTTTTGGAAAAATGGTTCGCGCTTCTGGCATTAAGGTGATCTGTCAACCACTCATCCACAGTGACATGCATGTTTACCAGATGTAACCAGATGTTGCCAACACGGTTCGAACAGACTTCAACATTTGTTCATGTTACCTCATAATTGTCTTCTATGCAAAAATCTTGTGACTGGTATTCTTCCGGCCTCCTTTGAAGATTGAGTAGAAGTGATTAAAAGAAAACTTCATAGCAGTGTGGCCTTATTGTCTAATCTATGTAGTCGTGAATATTCATCCTGGGAGGTCTTCTATCTGAAACATTTGGCATTGCATTCTCCAGTATTGCAAATTCACGAAGTTGTGAAATTTATCACTAAAGTTTCAGCATAGGGAAACTTTTGATCTCAGTCCTTAGGTACAACAGTGAGGGTTTTGCTTGTTAAGACATTGTGATCACCCTAAAGTAGCAGTTCTTCTTGAAGTCCAAAATTCTAAGCATAAGGACCTAATTACATTAACCTCTGTGGCAGTCTTTAGGGCACATATATATATTTCTTCCTGTACATGCACCTATTTTTGTGTAGAGTTGACCTCTGGGCATCAACGAAGCAATAAAATTGTTGCCTGTCTTTTGAAGCCTTGAATCAGCCATGCCTACTTGAAGATCAGCATCACTGTTGACAAGGATCCTAATATCATTTGGGATTGCACCCTCAGATAGGAGTAACTTAACACATGTATGTTTTAAATATCTGAATCATGCTTCTTATGCCCTAGATATTAATGCTTGGAGCTATGGGATATACATTCCTCCTTGTCATAATTCCTCCTACATTAATGCAGTTTTATTACAGATTGATTGCTTTTACTGCATATTTGAAGTTCAAAAATCTTGGTGTTATGGGACAAACTTGGAATAAACTTTGAACCAACTAAATATGAGAAGTATAACATGAGGGACAACAACTTCTTTTTCTTTATATCTTCTTCTTCATGTTGTTTGGTTTTGCCACTTGTTTTATTGCAAGAATCCTGGATGTTGTTTGATTTGTGTCCTCAATCTGTGGTTTGGACCTTGATTTTGACGCTTCTGGGATGCATACCCATCATGAAGATGAAACCCTAGTCTGATTGAATTTTTGGATTTTATTACTATTTTGTTGATTTTTTTTTGTTCTTAATGAATAGTTCTATGAAATGTAGGTGGGAACAACCTGCTAAAGGGAAACAGTTCACTATTGTTTCTTTTGCCTTAAATTTGTAGAGGCTCTACTTTCAAGATGTTTCTCCATTCACTCATTCTTTCATTAATTAGATAAATGGAAATTTTCCTCCTTTTCCTTACCTTTTCTGACTGTTATCATATGCATTAAGAAACATAACCTTTAAAAGTATAAAAGCTAGTGATAAGCTTTAAAGAATCGCCATAGTCATGAATCTAATCAAGCAAGCCATCTATATGCATTTGGACATAAAATAATATGGTAATTAGCTTTACATAAGATAAAAGATATGATGTGGTATGGAATCTATAAAATACATGACCATTGACTGAGAAAGAAGTTGCAGGCAAGCATAAAATCTTAGAGCTTTAAACTACCAATCTATTTACTGAATCAAGAAACAATAATCTTATAACAAACTGTAAAAAGCAAAAAAAAATTAAGCGAAAGACGCTGTTGCGAGATCTGTATATTTAATGACCAGTGTTTTGTTCTAATAAATTTCCCTTTACTTCATCAGAGAATGTGACCCAACGACTATTATTTCATGACTTTTCTCCCGGTAGGAACAATGGGCGCTTGCTCTCGGTTGATGATGACATGTATGAAGAGTAATAATAGAGGAGTGGTCACAGTTTGTTCTTCCAGCTTGCAGGTATTTGATTATGGCCAGCGGGTTCCCTTTTCCTTCTATTCCATGGTACAAAACAAATGTGGCCAAATTTGCTGGAAACAAGGTTTGTATTTCTGTTTTTGTTCTATTTTTACTGTAACTATTTTACCATAGATTGAATAATTTCTCAAATTCAGAATTTGAAAATACCTTTCAGTGCTTCTTCTACAAGTGAGTCTGTAGAAATCTAGTGTTTCTTCTATAGATGATTCCATAGCTATGAATCCATGTGTATTGTACTTGCAGCACTTGCAACAAGCGAGGGTCAGGGCCAGGGCAACAGTAACTGGCCAATGCATAGAGCAAGGCCTCCAATGGTACCTGGCTTCCTAGGTAAAAGAGGAGGCAAAAATTAAATGGGGATGGAGGCTGGTATGAAATGGGGAATGGAGGAGGATGGGGTAATGAACAAGAGGCAAGAGCATAGAAGAATGGTGGAATGAAGAGGAGGCGGGAGCATAGGAGAGGTGATAGGTAGAAGAGTGGTGGAATGAAGAGGAGACATGAGCATAGAAGAGGTGACAGGTGCCCAGAAGAAATGGCAGATGGCAGATCACTTTCCACTGGAAGTGGAGGCTTAAAAACTTTGCATAAAATAGTTTACCTACACAAAACATTTGTTTTGAAAAACTTACGATAAAATAACTTGTCCCGACTAAAATAAAATCGGGGCATGTGAAGCTTGTAATAAGACCTTGAATTCACAAGTTTGGTTATAAGTTTCTTACACAGAAATTTCCAGGGATAAACTTTGGTTAAATTTTGATAGCGCACAAATTTTTTTGTTCAAACGACCGATTAATGTCTGGTCAATTCTGTATCGATCGCTAGAGTCCCTGCATTGCTAGAGGCAGGGACTAATAAGGCTATATGTTGATGCAAATTCTATTCAATAAATTGATAAACATTTGAATGCCCTTCAGGAATCATAAACAATTTGAATGCTATTGAGGAATATTTGAACGTTATTCTATAACCATTTGAATGCTCTCTAGGAATGAACGCTCTCCAAATGAAAGTTCTCAAAATAAAATAACAATGTATTGTATGCTGGAATGCAACAATGATATTAAGGAGAATAATGTTGTTGCAATGATAATGTTAGCATATAATGTTGTATTGGAAAAGACAATGATGTCAATGTATTTAGGCTCTCCAAGAATGATAACGTTGCTACAAGTAAATGCCCTAACATTGCTCTAGATAAACTATCACACTGCTTCAAATAAACTATCACACTACTTTAGATAAACTATCACACTGCTCGAAATATCCAACACTCCATTTAAAGCTCATTTGTGTTGCTCCATATGCTACTTATTAAAGCTCCATATGCCATTTATAAATGCTCCATAATTCATTTATTAATGCATAATATCAATACTCCATATGCCATTTATCAATTGTTTGGTATCCATGCATTCAATTCTATACTGGAGGATGGTATTCTATGCTGGAGGATGGTGTTACAATGTTGGGCATCAATGTTGGAGGATGATTTTACCATTGTTGGGCATCAACACATTTACTTATGTACTTCTCAATACTATT
>APFE030244222.1:0-11083 GCA_000404065.3 Pinus taeda
TGCTACCATCTGCATTAAATTTTGTCTTGTACAACCATTTTGATCCTATAGGAACTTTATTTTCAGGTAATTCTGTTAATTCCCAAGTTCCATTTTTCATTATAGAGTCATATTCTTCTTTCATAGCTTCGATCCATTCTTTATGATTTTTATCTTGTTCATAATTTAAGTGCTCAAAAACAGTATTACTTGACACATTAAAGCATAATCTTTATACCTGATAGGGGTTTGAATTTGTTCTGTTGACCTTCTTAGAGGTTCATTACACTATGGAGTACCTTCTCTTCTTCTTCTTTAGTGCCTTCATCACTTCTTTGTGGGCTTTCACTTTTTGGTATGTCTTATGGGATTTCCATGTGTTCTTGAGCTTGAGTTGATCCCACAACTTCTTCTTCTTCCTTAAATCTTTGATAAGGAGGTTGCCATACATTATGTTCATATTCTTTTATTTGTTTATCTACATGCTCATGAAATATAACATCTCTGCTTGCAAAGACTTTGTGAGTACTTGGATCATACATTTTATATTCTTTTTTATCAGTACAATATCCAATAAAAATACATTTGATAGCTTTGGCATTTAATTTTCTCCTATCCTCTTTAGGAATATGAGAAAAGGCCTTGCATCCAAATATCCTTAAATGACTAACTTTAGGTTTAAAACCATAAAATGCTTCAAATGGTGTTTTGTGCTCAAGATACTTAGTAGAGCTTCTATTTTTAAGATATAATGTTGTATTAATGGCTTCAACCCAAAAACTATTAGAAAGTATTTTACCTTTTAACATACTACGAGCACATTCAACTAATGTTCTATTCTTTCTCTCAGCTACAGTAAATTGTTGCATAATTCCATTTTGTTTGCAACATTTGATAAAAGCTCCTGAAGTGTACTCACCACCTTTATTTGATCAAAGAATTTTAGTGCTCTTTCCTGTTTTCTTTTCAACCATATTCTTGAATTCTTTAAATTATTCAAAACATCACTTTTGTTTCTTATAAAGTACACCCAGGTGTATCTAGTGCTATCATCAATAAATATAAGAAAGTAATATGCTCCACCAAGTGACTCAGTTTTCATTGGACCACATACATCAGTTTGCACTAGTTCAAGTATTTCACGTTTTCTTCTATTTTCATGCACATGAAATTCTTCCCGATGTTGTTTTCCTAGTGCACAACCTTCACATTCAAAGTGTTCACCCTTAATATTTGGAAGAACTTCTACCATCAATTTCTTTTGTAGTAACATTAGTTCATTATGATTTAAGTTTCCATACCTTTGACGCCAAAGCTTGATGCCCATTCTTCATTACATCCAACTTGTATAAGCCTCCATCTCTCATTCCTTTTGCAACAACCTTGTAGTTGTCCTACACATCCTTTACCAAACAATGTGATTTCACAAATTCAACTTTTAAATGTTGATCTGTAATAGTAGAGACTAAAATTAAGTTCTTCTTTAATCCTGGAACATACACCATATTTGGAATTTGTTTTTCTTATCCATTAGGCATCATACACTTATATTACCATATCCTTTAATTTCATATGATCTATTATCTTCTAAATAGATTTGTCCACCATTATTAATCTCATGATAAGTTTCGAACCAATCTCTTTTGCATGACATGTGCATTGATGCACCAGAATCTATAAACCAAGCATTATCATCATCAGTTTCTACTAATAAGGCAGCATTGAACACAAACAATTTAAGATTGCTAAAGTCATGACTAATTGCTTCATCTCTATCAACATAATTTCCTAAATGTCTTGCTTGTTTGAATTGATTAGATCTTCTTTAAACAATTCTTAGAAAAATGACCAGGTTTTCCACAATAATAATACACATTATCTCTACTATATTTGGTATTTTTCCTTGGTAAAGGTGTACCTTGAAATGATTTTACCTGTGGCTTTATGCCTTTATTTTTCTCCCATTGTTTTCCTTTGAAGAACTGCTTCCCTTTAGCCATCAATGCTAAATTTGAACTGGGAGATTTTTGTTTAAGACTTCTTCTCCGCTCTTCTTCCTGCATAAGTATACCTACCAACTCATCAAAAGTAGGAACCTTCTCTCTAGCTGAAAGACCAGTGGTAAACATTTGATATTCATCAAGCATTCCATTTAATGTCACAGTAATCAAGTTTGTACTAGATTCACCAATGTCACCCAATTTATACTTTAGATATTAAATTCTAGAAATAAAATTACGGACACTTTCATTTTCTTCCATCTTAATTGAAAGAAGCTTAATCTTTAAATACAATATTTGATTTGTAGTCTTCATCTCATACAAATTTTTGAGTGTTCCATGTCTCCTTGGATGTTTTGCACTCTCTAATGTGTGGAATAATGTTGTCCTTAACGAACATCCACAAAAGCACCTTCACTTTGTTTTCCCGACGCTCCCAATCTTGAATTGCAACATCTGTGGCTTGAGGAGAAACTGGTTTGACTTCAGCTCCAGACACAATTGTCCATATGTTGTAGCCTTCCATCAAAGTATGCAACTTAAACTTCTAATTTGCATAATTTTCACCATCTAGCTTGTTAGAATCTGATAGATAAGACTCTGCTAATACATTTTCCATAATATTAATCTTATGGATCCTCCAACCAATAACTTTAATGACCCCTTAATCATAAATATAATTTCTCAAGCAAAAGTCATAAAATTATATTGAACTTCACAAATCAAAAAAATTATTGAACAATGTGTCTCCCTCCTCCTTTTTAAGTTATATATAATTTTTGTAATAACAAACAAAAGACGATTTCATCAAACAACCATCAATCTTTCTTAACAACCACCAATATTAAAAAAAATTTAGGGGGTCATTCATTAGTTAACACCAAACTTCCACTTTTCACTTAATTGCAAACTTCCACGAAACTTAAGAGCCCAACTTCCAAACAACTACCACAAATGTATATTTACCACCAGTATTCATTTTTTTTTTTAATTCTAACTTCATGAAACACTCGAGTTTTTTAACATCATCTTTTTCATCATAAAGAAAATGCAAGGCAAAATAAAAAGCGTGTAAGCACCAGGAATATCACCAGAAAACCATTATGTATACACACTTAAAATATACCCTTACATTATAGCTATTTTCCAGCGATCAAAATGCACACTCCTGGACATTAAAAAACAGAGTCCTCACCCTTATTTACTCCATAGAAAATAGCTCTGCCACAGACAGGCTGCTTATTGCATGTTTAGAACCTTGTTTACTCCACAGGCCGCAGCTCTCCACAGTGTTTCCTCTTTCATCTACACACAAGAAAATTTCTTCAGTGATTTTCCACACTATTTGCTACACATGAGAAGCTTCTGGCCAATACGCCCTCCACAAAAAGGTTCCTACACATAGACTCTCTGCAGATACGCTCAGGGATCTTTCACTCTCACTCTGATCCCTCACACAAAACCTCAAGCTCTTGAGAGTTACCTCGCTCTGATACCAAATCAAAGAATGCACACTCTGGATTGAACACAAACACAACTTACCTATTCCATTACCAATCAATGATTTTTATACATAGCTGAGAAGTTTCTAGATTCTAGTTGTCCATCGCTTCTTCAAGACATTACCTGAAGTCTCCAGAAGTCTTGAGGTCATCTCCTGAACTCTCTAGATGGTTGAGCATTTAATGGGTTTGGTGATTGGAATTAATGCTTCCAACACACACCACCCTAGAGAAATTTCCAGGACCACGCGAAACCTTTTGTCTTTCTTTGTTGTTTTTGCTGACTTCCGGAGTCCTAGTCAAGTTGGCCCCATGTAACAACCAAGTTGAATATATAGAGACGATATAAGTTGTAACATTCTTAATATACCAATAACGTAAAAAAATTAATTATCAATTCTTAGTACGCCATTAACCTAAATCAATCTTGAACTGAAATCTATGAAGTATAACAAAAATACCTCAAATGCAATAAGGGGTAATTTTTTTTTTTTTTTTTAATTCCGTCAGTATTAAATTTGATTATTTAGGTATATATATTATTTTCAATTTTTTTTAAATTACATAATAAAATTCACTATTATTTATAAATTTTAATTTTATGTATGTATATATATATAAATATATATATATATATACATATAAATATAAATAATAATATATATATATATATAGATATACGAAATATATATAATATAAGATTACTACTTCAATAGAAAGGAGTTAAAGAATTTTGTTATAGAGAATTTTAATAAGTATATATGGGGAAAAGAGTTGGGTAGAAAGAAGAAGTACTATGTTGCGGAATTCAACCCCACATGTGATATCCAACAAAAAGAGTACATTGGAGTTGGCATTTCGTGGAGATAAAAGATTCTTGTTGCTTAATTAATAACTAACTCACATCAACTTCGATGTGAAATGAGAAGGTGGAAAAGACCTAAAGACGCTTGGGAAGAACAGGTGTGAACTTTTTGCACTTCTAGGGGCAGTGGACTCGAAAAAACATTTTATTTTGGAATGTGCTTTTAGAGACATCAGGGACAATTATGGCAATACATTAGCATCGATACCTTGGCATTATCTTTTAGCACGGGGACTATTAGAAAGTTGGGCCAACTCATCATCAACTTGAATAAAAAAATGATTGAATTGTAGAAAAGGAAAGACATGAAAGCTAGTAATGTTAAAACTTACTATTAACTATTAACTACTAAGTCAGAGTTACCAATCAAATTCAAAATAGAAAATACACAACAAAGTAGAGGTTTTGGGGCAACCAAAAAGTTTCTATCACATTGGAAACTAGAAAAGCAAAAAATATATTTAAAAAAAAATGTACTATAAAAAAATATGATAAAAATTCATTCATTATATAATATTTTAATTGTTTTAAAATGTTATTACATATCAACATCTATGTCATATTAATTTCTAAAACATCTTACTAGTCAATTTAAAAATTAATTATCAAGATATATTATTTTGATACATATGTTTACATCGATAGGCTTCCCCCCTATTGGAATTGGGCTCTCGAATCATTCTACTAATTAAAAAAATTGATCACACTTTAAATTTAAAGATGCAAGTATATTCTCGTCGTTGCCACAATAGATGAAATTCACACCACTAACTTATCTAAATCACATGATTAAACCTTGTTTAAATTAATTTTTTACAAAGTTTGATTAAAAATTTACCATGCCATTTGTTAATTGACACCTATGGATTAACCATAATGGGAAGACTAAAAAACATTACACATACACTTGTCATAGTAGTGGAAAGGTGTATTTCGAAATTGTTCAATTCCAAATAACATGTGTTCGCCAATTTCATTACATGCCCATCAATTTCACCCTTTCATTATGTTTTATCTCTGGAGTTGCTTCTATTCTCCCCTCTCCAAAGTAGTTCGAAAATACTTTGGAGTGCCTGAGTTTGCGTTGAGCATGCATGTACAGAAAGTTGGCAATTTTCAAAGAAACATATGGCCATGCTTATGGGAAATGCTTAGGTGGGTATGAGTTTAAGATGTAGATGTATGTAAAGAAATCTAGCAATTTGGAGAGAAATATTTAGCCAATCTTATGGAAATTTGAAACTTGGATATAAAAAGAAAGAAGATTGTTTCACATCACACATTCATGAATAAACGAGTAAGTCTTTGTTATTAATTGTTTAAATTGCTATGCTTAGTGAAATAGTGTTAAATACAGATTGTCAAGATATAATGTACACATTCATGTTAAAAAAAAATATATAGTTTTCCCATTTTATGTTTGGTGATGGTAGTTACTCAAGGATAGATGTCTCGTTGCCCAACTTATTAAAAGGGCAGAGAATGCCAGATTTAAACCAATTGTACGTACTGTAGACTCTCCTTGACTGGGGTGGAGGGAGGCTAACTTTAGAAATAGGTATTGGCAGCACTTCAAACTTATTCAAATGTTAATAAGGTGGACGAGTTTTCGTTCCTTAAAAATAATCCTATAGGGTTACTCTATGGGCATTTTAGCCCTTGGTGTGAAAATGCCTCAAAATGCCCTTTAGGATCTAAAAAACATGTTGCAAAAATGGGGGAGCAAGTTTTATTTATGCCTTCCACCTAGTTATAAATCTCAGGCTTTACCATTTGTCCCTCATCTTATTTTGTGCTTCATGTTTTGCTTAACTTTTTGTTTTTTTTTATTCGACGACCAGGTAGTCTAAGTTTTGTAGTGAGCCCAATTCAAGAGGAAATGGACCTGTGATATTGTTGTGTCCAATGTTCAGATGTCGAAGAGATGTGCAGTTGCTCAAAGAAGATGGGATGCTTCCAGTAAGGTAATTTTGCTTCAAGTGAAGATGTTCCAACTTGCCCAAATGACTGAATTATGTTGGAATAGTCCTTGTGAAACTGTTAACTAACAGGTTGATCGATTGAAGATGTGTGCGATTGTACAATGGTTTTGGAATATGACCCCAAAGCATATTAGAGCTTGTTGTAATCCTTTGAGATTTCTGCATAGTTAGAGATTTAGTTATAAATTAGGTATTTCTAGTTATAATTGTTTTCAGTTATTGTTTTCAAGTATAAATGTAACCTTCATTGAATGAATTAAGATATAGATCACAACATTTGAATCAATGTAATTCTCTAGACTTCTTATCAGTGGTATCAGGGCCTGGATCAAACTCCATTGAACCAGAACGCCTAGATCCTCCATTGTTGTAAACCAGCGAAGAAGATGTGCTTGATGACCTGAATACTTAAATGTCAGCAAGCATTGGTAGAGGTGTGCTTGGTGGAGACTCTGCTCTGGCTGTTTTTAATATGCAACCATCGGGTTTTTTTTTGTAAGTTAATACAGAAAATATTTAAGAAAAAAAAGGAAATTTATGTTGTAATGATTGAAACATAATTTTTTTAAAAGAATTTTGTTCTTGTAATCATAACAGTTTTTTTAAGAATTCTGTCATTATCTGAAAAAATATGAACTCCTTGGTATCTTTAATTGGGATTGTTCTGTCCGGAAACGAAAATTACCAAGAATGGTTCAGGAAGGTTAAGAATACACTTATTTTTAATGATGTGTGGGATGGAATCTGTGAAGGAAAACAAGGCAATTCACCAGCTCAGCCTGATGAGGAGAAACAATTAGCAATCTGGCAAAGTAAGGATAAGAAGGAATATGCCTTAATTTCCACTTTAGTCTCAAAAGAGGTAAGTAGATACATTGCTCGGAATAAAACAACATATGATGCCATAACAAAACTAAAAGAGCTTTATGATTCACATTCTGAATTGGAGATAATTTAGTTATTGTTGAAGTTATTTAATTTGGAAATGAAAGATAATGATCCTCTAAAACTTTCTTCTAAAATTAAAGCCACCAATCATGAAATTGAATCTACTGGAGTTAAAGTTGATCTACAACTCACTGCCTTTATAAAAGCTCTTTACCCTAGTTATTCACACTACTTGGAATCTTTCCAAGCTAGTGGGCAGTTAAAATATTTAGATTTTGATAAATTAGTAGGGAAAATTACAAAAAGAGGGAATGCTTTTGGCAAGAAAGAAACATCACATAATTCTAATACTGAAACCCTATGTCTTTCTCAACAAGAACAAAAACCTCAAGAAGAATTTGAAAGAAATACTAAGGGTAATAGAGGTCGAGGTAGGAAGAATTATAGAGGCAGGGGGGCAAAAATATTCAGGGAGATAGACAGTAGAATGGTAAACAAAGAAATTTTCCTGATAAAACAGCTGTAAAATGCTTTATATGTGGTAAAATTGGACATACAGCTAAAAATTGTAGAATTCCCTGGGAGAAAATTAATGAAAGAAGAGAATAAATTCTTGAAAAGAAAGATCATCTAATTCCAGAAAAAGGACAGTCTTCAGAGAATGCACGTTATGTTGTTGCTCATTATAATTTTCATATGGAAGATATATTTAGTACCTCTTTTTCTTCATGGCATGACAGTTGGATTTTAGACATAGGTGCGACTTGTCATATGACCTTTAGAAGAGATTTGTTTGAACAATTCAGTGATAATATTGATGGCATAGTGTATTTTGCTGATAAGTCTCAAATCAAACCATAGGGGATTGGTTCTATTCAGTTAAAAATTCCTGGACTTTCTGATTATACATTGAATGATGTTCTTTATATTCCTCCGTTCCAAGGAAATTTATTATCTCTTGTACAAATAAGACAACAGGGACATTCCATCCACATATTTGATGGTAAAGTGGAAATTCGAAGACAACCGACAATAAAACTACAATTATTGGTGTGGAAGAAGATAAATTGTTGAAATTGAAAGGTGTGTCCTCTGTTACAGTGAACACAAATTATTTGGTTCAACAAAATGATACTTTTTCATCTTATTTATTGTGGCATGCATGCTTTGTCATATTAATTATGAAAGTATTAGAATTATGAGACAACATGGGATTAAAGAACTTCCAATAGTTCCCAGAAAATTGATCCCATGTAATGCTTGTATATTGGGCAAGCATCAAAAACAATCTTTTCAGAATTCTACTTCTCGAGCTACAAGAAAATTAAGTCTCATACACTCTAATTTGTGTGGAACTATGCATGTACCAACTGTGAATGGCAATAAATATATACTGACTTTTATTGATGATTATTCGAGGATGAGTTGGGTTTATCTGTTTAAGGAAAGATCACAAGTTTTTGATGTGTTTAAAAAATTTCATCTCTTGATTACAAATGAGGCTCAACTAAATATTGGTACTATAAGAACTGATAATGGAGGAGAATATACTTCACATGTATTTGAAAAATATTTGCAAGAGAATGGCATCAAACACCAAACCACAATACCATATAATCCACAACAAAATGGTGTTGCAAAACAAATGAACAGAACATTTCTTAATATGGTAAGGTCAATTATGTTTTTTAAGAATGTAAAATTGATGTTTTGGGGAGAAGCAGTGCTCTGCATAGCATGTATTATAAATCAGTGCCCATCCGCTATCATTAATAATAAAACTCCATATGAAATGTGGTATAATCATCTTCCTGCTGTTAAACATTTCAGAGTTTTTGGTTCTCAATGTTATGATTTGATTCCTAAACAACAGAGGAATAAGTTGAGTGAATGGAGTAGTAAATGTATTTTTTTAGGGTATTCTATGATTTCTAAGGCATACTGATTATATGATGAAGAGAACAAGAAATTTATTTTGTCAAGAGATGTAATTTTTCTTGAATCTGATAAAGATTCCCTCACTGTTTATAGACAACTTAATCAGATAGAAAATTTTATGCCTCAAGAGTTTTATTATGAATCAAATAATATAATTCCACATCCTGAAGGGGGGATACCTATATTAGATCAGTTTGTGGAGTTTCCTTCTCTCAATGATGATAATTCTGCTATTGATGAGAAATTGGTTGATGCAAGTGTTTCTACAGACATGACTGAGACAGAAACGACAACAGAGTTGAAAGGGATAGAAATGGCAAGAACTAAGACAAATGAAGAAGATGAGCAACTTCCTACACAACCTTTACGAAGATCACCTTGTGTTCAAAAATTTCCGAAGAAATATGATGAGTTTAAGACTGGAAGTTCCTTAGGTAACTATTCTCGTTGTGAATTTAACTTTTCTATGGATTGTGAACCTACTTGTTTTGAAGAAGCTACTAGTTATGATCAATGGAAAGATGCAATGCAAAAGGAATATGATGCTCTCATAAAAAATGGTACATGGAGGTTGGTGGATCCTCCTGTTGGGGTCCAACCTATTGGTTGTAAATGGATTTATAAAACTAAGTATAAAGTTGATGGTTCACTAGACAAACACAAGGCAAGACTTGTAGCGAAGGGATATGCATAGAAAGAGGGCATTGACTATACAGAGACATTTTCTCCTGCAACTAAATGTGGCACTATTAGATCTTTGTTTGCTATTGTGGCTCAAAAAGAATGAAAAATTCATCATATGGATGTCAAAACTGCTTTTTTAAATGGAGATTTGAAAGAAGATGTTTACATGTTTCAGCCAGAAGGTTTTTTCGTTAAAGGGAAAGAACAAAAGGTTTACAAACTAATGAATTATTTCTATGGCTTGAAACAAGCACCACGAGCATGGTATGAGAAACTAACTGAACATCTCCTAAAGTTAAATTATAAACATTTTGACCTAGATGATGCAACTCTTTTCGTTAAGAAAGTTGGAAGATCAGTTGTATATCTAGTTGTACATGTTGATGATTTGATGATCACAGGAAACAATGATGAATATATATCATCTATTAAGAAGGAATTGAAAAAGGTTTTTGATATGACAAATTTAGGTTTACTTCATTATTATCTTGGAATTGAAGTTGATCAAAAACCACAACATATTTTCATCTCTCAGAAGAAGTATGTTGGTAAGTTATTGAACAGATATAGTATGATGGATTGTATCTTGTTGCTACACCAATGGAGCAGAATTTGAAACTTACTTCAGAAGAAGGAAAATCATTTGAAGATCCAACAAAGTATAGGAAACTTGTTGGAAGTTTGATTTATTTATCTATTACTCGTCTTGATATAACATTTGTTGTAGGAATACTTTCCAGATTTATGCATCATCCTTGTGAGGGGCATTGGGTAGCAGCAAAAATAGTACTGGAATATTTAAATGGAACCCAAACTTACGGCATCAAATATACCAAAGTTTTAGACTTCCATCTTGTTGGTTATTCAGATTTCGATATTGATGGAGATAAAGAGAATGGAGTCTCTACTTCTGGCTATTTTATGAATCTTGGATCAACATCCATCAGTTGGAGATCACGTAAGCAATCTGTTCCTGCTGATTCTACCACCGAAGCTAAATATGTTGCAGTAGCTCAAGCCACTAAGGAAATCATTTGGCTTCGGAAAATACTTGAAGATTTGCGGGAGAAACAAAAAGCTTCAAATCCTTTATTTGTTGACAACTCTTTTGCAATTCAATTGGCCAAGAATCCAAAGTTTCATGATTGAACCAAACATATCAACACCAAGTGTCATTTGATTCGACATCATGCAGAGGCCAAAAAAATTCATCTGACACATTGTCCAATATCAGAACAAATTGCA
>APFE030244226.1:7406-52329 GCA_000404065.3 Pinus taeda
GGTCCTTTCCTGTCTTTAAACCGGATTAATTTGGCAAAATCGGGCGATTTCGGGCTTTTTCGGCGTAAAACGAGCCAAGGAATCAAAAGGTTCCCTAAAGATTCCCCGAAACGGCCTATTTCCCGTAGTGATGCGCGATTAGCGCTAAAGCGCTAATTGCGCATCGAAAACTACCTCTGTTTCTTGTTCCGGAGCTCCAAAGTGCGTTTTTTCTTCCTGTGCGAATTTTTGGCTTTCTGGCTGCTGACGTCAGCAGTACGGCGGGTGATGTCAGCCTACTGACGTCAGCAGTGGGTCCCTGGTATAGATGTGACATGGTGGGGTGATCATACTTGAAGGCGATGCGATGAATTTCTTCCGATGTGATCGCAATATTGCGTCGGCGGGGAACGAGAAGGTGTTTTATTTGGATATGTGATGCTTGCGACTGCCGATCGCCGATATCGCGATATCGCGTCGGGTAACGACGGATGGGGCATAACTTGCATGATGAGAATATTGCGATGTGGTGATGCGAGATGGGTTACTAGGATCTGCAGAGTGTTAAGGAGATCGGCAAGGGTCTATTGTGGTCGGAAGAAGTGAGTAAGTGGGTCAGCAAGGCGCTTGAGGCCTCGGAAGGGGTCCAATAACCTACAAAGGGATTTTATACTTTGGAAGGAGTCCATTGTATTTAGAATATGGTTTTGAAGGGTCAGCATGAGGGCTCTTGCTAAGTTTCAGATAAACTGAGCAATTCCCGGGGGTACTTATGGTTATTTTTCAACCAGGGGGAGGGATATTTACGTAGGGGGTGATTTACATAATTTTAGTAGGGGAATGGGGAAATATAGGGAGTTAAATAATAATGTCAGTAGTCAATATGGAGATGGTAAGAAGGCAATAAGTTTGGGAGAACTTAGGCTACAATGAGGGGATAGAACCTTGTAGAGAGAGTACGGAATATCTTTGAGTAAAGCAGATCTTCACCCAAGCTAATGATATGAAAATGATGAAACTAAGAGGTATCAAGCAGATCTTGACCTCTTTTTGGGGAAATTAGTTAATGATTTGGGGGGAGATGGAGAAAGGAAGTTAGTTATGCCTGTTTTTAGTTTCTCGCATAGAACTGCCTGGTGATTGTGTCCTAAGTAAAGATGACACCTGAAAACCTGGAACTGATGATCAATCAAAATTCTACAACCTCAAAACTACCTACCCAGCCTACTTACCTAACATTTTTTCTTCTTTTGGTTTGGGTGCACTTAGACTTGCAAACCCATCATTTCAATTTTTCTTTTTATGCTTTCCTTTCTACAGACTACCCTTATTTCATCCGAGGGCCCAGATTAAGCAGTTGGGCTCCTTTGATTCTCACCCTATTTAGGAATCTGCCAAGATTAAGCTGTTTGGACAGATTTTCATTCTCTATATTCTAAAACAGGAAATTTAAACCTAGGGAGACCAAGATTAAGCTGTTTGGACCTCCCTTTAACTGAAAATTGTACAACACTGGAACAACTTCTCAAAATTTGGAAAGCGGTTAAATAAAGTCTGAGTAGCCTTCTTCGCTTGGAGACTGTTAAGAAAATATGGAGCATTACAACATGAAAAGTATGACATATTTGGTCTGTAAAAATGTCAATCATGAAATATGACTAACCTGCTGCAGCAGGAGGCTAACACCACCAACCCAACTAGTTAGAAATTACTAGAGAGATGCACTATGATAGGTCTTCTTTATCTATCAATGTCCTCCCTCCTCACTGCAACACCACCATTAGATGTTCTAACCTTTAGGGCTAGAACACCAGTATGTATTTGTACCTCATAAAGGAGTCTAAAGATATTAATAGATTTTGTATGAATATAATTTTTGAACCATTAGAATTTTTCTAACAGCCAGTGGGTTGGAAATTTGCTACTTCAACCATGAGATTGTCATAATTTGCTAATAAGGGTTTATGGTGAGATAGGTAAGACATAAGTACATCATCTCCCTGTTTTGATTGAAAGAATCATTGGACAAGATCATCCTGTAGAATATTGGTGTTGAAATTAAAAGTAAAGTCCTCTATAATTTGTTCAAATCTAGAGATGGAGTGTTGATACAACCTGATAAGTACCATTCTAATACTTCTTAAAAAGAGAATTTCTTGGTGAAGAGTTTCATATTTAAATAAGGAATAAAATCATTGAGTTCAACAATTGGTTCTGTAACTATATCACTATATCCATAAGGAACTCAAACTCTCTGAGCCTATGATCACAGTCCTATATGTTGCAGCTTTCGAAGCTGAATTTGCTCAACATTGATGTGAAATAAAGTCAAGTAATATTAAGGAGATGTTTAATGATGTTGAATATTTTAAGAGTAATATGAGGGAAATGGGTATCTAGCTGAAGATAAGATATGATCCTATCGAGATGAGAGAATAACCAAATGGAACAATATCGAACGAACCTAAAGTTTCAGCTTCCAATTAAGAGCCTATGACCATGGAGAAAGTGACTTCCTCTTCTTTCCATCAATATACTCATTAAGATGGGAAGAAGCTTTTGATCTAGTATTATGTTGAAACTCAAAACTAGACTGTTGTTTACCTTACTGTGAAGACCTATGATGTAGCTTAAAATGTGAAGGAGGTAACTCCCTGTCATCTATTTCTCTTATTGAAAACTTATTTCGATCTACCTTATCTCACAATGGAGGCAACCATGCCTTATATTTATTTTCTTCCTCATTAACAATTTCGGCTAATATATTTAGTGAATTCATATTATTCTCAATCTCAACATTTGGACGTGCAACTTTAGTTCTCGCAAGCTTTCCAACATCTACCTGTGATTCTTGATTACTGGGAACTTCTTTTGAATTAAGGTGATACTGAGTGGAAACCATTTCTCAAGTTCCCAAAAGTTACTAAAATGGAAGAGCTACAAATGCATTGATTTGATCCATTGTGCTTCCTACATTATCATGTCAAGACGATAAGGATCAATGTGATGAAATATGAAACCATGTTTGTCTCTTTACAGTTGAGATGTTGGATAATACCGGGTACAAAAAAAATTGAATGGGTGTTGTTTTGGCAGTGATAAATTGTTTAAAATAAACAAGTGATACAGCCAAAAACATTCAAGGAAAAACAAAAGTGCATGGGAAAGCCTTCAAATCCCCAGAATAATCCACCACTTTTAACTGACATGCTCAAATACCCCATTACCTTCAACATACATCAGATTAGCACAAAATTACATTATATTCCTTAATAAATAGACAAACAAGTTCCATGAACTTGAAAATAAAGAAAAATTTCTACAATTTTCCCTATGACATCTTAAAGCAATGTCAAAAACATGCCTTTGGTTGTAATCAGACTAAAGAAAAATTGTAGATGCAGTTAGAAAATACCATAAGAAAAGTTGAGATTCTCTTGCTATATTGGGATTTTAATCCCATGTTTACTACAACTAATTTTATGTCAATTAGACATTAATTAAAATTATGCAAAATTTGGTGGTTTCTCTAAGAAGAAAAAAATGACCTATTATTCATACCTTCTCAATATCATAAACTTTAGAACTCATTTTGCTCTTTTGTTAAACAAATGACCTATTCTTCATACCCGCTAAGTATCATAAATTTTAGAACTCATTTCACTCATTCACCTACAAGCAAAGAGAAAATGTAGCAAAGAAAATGAAATAGTGGACTAAACAATGATGGGGAACTAGTTAATTAAAATTATTTTCTTAGAGAGAGGGTGAAGTAGACATATATTCTACACGCAAGGGCTATTATGAAACTAGTACACAAAAAGATAGAAATGATAGACCAACGCCTTAGAAATAAGCCTCCTCGAAGGGCAACCTCCCTTACATTACACAAATGAACAATTCTTAGATGATTCAAATGTAAAAACCTCCTTTCTATATATAGGAGTCTAGGGGGTCACAATATAACCAAAGTCGACCTAACAGTAATAATATAAAGGCAAAAAAGTAACAATAGTAGGATTCTATGGGGCACAATAATAACAACATGGGGACAATAGGGACACAACAATAACAATCAGGGATACAACAACAATAGTAATGGGGGAATCACTAGTATTATAAGGACGTAACATGTGCCTCTCATTCAAAAAAGTGTTATCCTTAATGTTGTTAAGAAATCTACCACATAACACAAATAATTACTGAAAATTACTGAGGAATAAATATAGGAATAACCAGCAATAAACACAAAACACACATGTTTATCTGGGAAAACCCCAAATCTGGGGAAAAACCCGATCATAATGAAATTTCATTATCCTTGGCCAAAACCCTGGCCAATCCGGCCAAGTGAGCCTTCACCGCTCACCTCCAGGCCCTTACATTACAATGAAGTCCTTTTGGCCTTTTATAAGCTCCATTACATATAATACCACAGGCAGAATACTATGGGTGCACAATACCATGTGCCCCAACACTGTTTAATTTAGTCAACTTTGACTCTATCCCAAGTCAAGTTTACTTAACAAATGCTTGAGTAGTTTTGGATGCTTATGTATAAAATTCTCATTCTCCCATGTGGAATCTTCAATGGGTAAGTTCTTCCACTTCATGAGATACTCTGAAATTGATCGATTTCAAAGCCATCGAGTTCTTGTTTCTTTGACTACTTCATGTTCCAATATGATTTTTCCTTCCTGATCAAGTTCTGGCAATATTGTTTGAACTACAAGCTTGTCACCTTTAACCTTCTTTAAGCATGAAACATGGAAAACTGGGTGCACTCGGGAAGCTACAAGAAGCTCCAATTTGTAGTACCTATCTTTTGCAACACCTTGTATGGACCATAACACTTTGGTGATAATTTATTATCCTTCTTAGCTTGCTTGAGGGACATTTTTTCATATGGTTGTAGCCATAGGAATACTCAATCACCTACATCAAAACTTCGTTCACTGCAATGTTGATCTACCTGTTGTTTCATTCTATTTTGCGCCAAGGTGAGGTTATCCTTTAAGAGTTGGAGACCTTGTTGCTGATACTCGATGTGATCTTCCACTGCTTAAACCTTAGAATTTTCTCTTAAATATGATGTGATGAATGGTTGATGATATCCATAAAGTGCCATAAATGGGGTCATTTTTGTTACAGTATGGAAGGAAGTGTTATACCACCATTTAGCCAGAGGCAACCATTTGACCCATTGTGTCTATTTATCATATACAAAGCAATGAAGATATCCTTCCAAACATTTGTTTACTATCTTAGTTTTCCCATCAGATTGAGGATGATAAGATGCGCTATGAGCTAACTAAGTACCAAGACAAGAAAATAATTATGTCCAAAAATTTACAGTGAAAATGGGATCTCCGTCACTTATAATAATCTTTGGATTTCCATGTAGCTTTTGAATTATTTCCATAAATGCAGTAGAAATTGTACTAGCTTTAAATGGATGAGATAATGCACAAAAGTGTGCATGCTTGGTAAGTCAATCAACTACCATGATGATAACACTCTTTCCTTCAGACTTGGGTAAACCTGTGATAAAATCCATTGAAATCTCCTCCCAACATTGGCTTGGAATGGATAAAGGCTGTAGTAGTCCTGGGGTCTTAATTGTTTCAACTTTATTTTGTTGGAAAACCAAACATTCCACCACAAACTTTTGAATATCCGATTTAAGGCCATCCCAAAAAACATCCTTCTTAACCTTGTGGTAAGTTTTCAGAAATCTCGAGTGCCTTCCTAAGGGAAAGGTGTGGAATTCCCTAGAAATCTTTTGTTTAAGTTGGGAATTCTTACATAGGTATAACCGATCCTTGTACCCTAACGAATCATTTTTCCAGCTAAATGTTTCAGATGTACTAGGATATTGTTGTATCTTTTGAATGAGTGCCCACCCTTCCTCATCATTCATTCATTCATCCCTTGCTTCATTTATCCAATTTGGTTGGATAGTAGAAATGGTGCAAAGAAATGCTTCCACATCCTCATCCTTTCTTGATAGTGCATCTCCCACAACATTTTGCTTCCCCTTTTTGTAGACGATTTCAAATTCATAACCCAAAATCTTCGTGACCAATTTTCGTTGCTCCTCTGAACATAATCTTTGTTCTAAGAAGTATTTAAGACTATCATGATCTGCTTTTATCTTGAAGTGTCTTCCCATTAGGTAGGGTCACCATTTCTTAAGTGCATGTAGTATTGCCAACATTTCCCTCTCATAAATAGCTTTGTGTAAATATTTTCCTTTGATTGGATAACTTTCGAAAGCAATGGGTCTTTCTTCTTGCATTAAAATAGCACCAATTCCATTTCCTGAGGCATCACATTCCACAATAAAGGTTTTTGTGAACTCTGGTGTAACTAAGACTGATGCTTGGCACATTGCCTCTTTAATATGTTCAAAATGCTTTGTTGCTTTTGGAGTCCATGAAAATGCATTTTTCTTTAATAATGTTGTTAGAGGTGCTACTATTCTCCCATAATTTTTAACAAACTTGCGATAATACCCTGTCAACCCAAGAAATCCTCGTAGATGCTTTATGGATGTGGGGATTTTCCATTCCTTAATGGTTTTAATTTTGCTAGGGTCTACCTTAACACCTTCAAGAGATACAATATGACCCAGATATTCTACCTCTTGCACTCCAAAGAAACATTTGGAGATTTTTGTATATAATTGTTTCTCCTCCAATAGTTTGAGCACAATGTCAACATGTTGGACATGATCCTTCCAAGACTTTCTGTAGATTAGTATATCATCAAAAAATACTAACAAAAATTTTCTAAGGAAGGGCTTGGAAATGGAATTCATCAAACCATGAAATGTAGAAGGTGCATTAGTAAGGCCAAAGGCATGACCAAAAATTCATAATGACCCTCATGAGTTCTAAATGTTGTTTTTGGAATGTCTTCACTCTTCATTCTGATTTGATGATATTCTAAATGAAGATCCAACTTGGTGAAGTAAATTGATCCATGCAATTCATCCAATAATTCATCAATGATAGGAATGGGAAATTTATCTTTAATAGTGAGCTTGTTGAGCTCCCTATAATTTGGACACATGCGAGATGGTCCATTCTTCTTGTGAACCAATACTACTGGAGTAGAGAAAGAACTTTGACTAGGTTTAATTATACCAGTCTCTAGCATTTCTGCAACCATATGTTCAATTTCACTCTTTTGGACATAAGGATATTTGTAAGGCCTGATGTTTGGAGGAACACTTCCTCGAATCGAATTAATAGCATGATCATGATGATGAATATGTGGGAGGCCTTTGGGAGTCTCAAATACCTTGTAATGATTGCCCAAGACATTCTGGAGATCTGGAGAAATGGATGATTTCAATTTGGGAACCTCTAGTGAACATAATTGTACAATTATGCCTTGTTGTTCTTTCTTTAGAAGCTTCTTCATTCTGTTAGAGCTGACTATCTTTCCCGGTTTCCTTGTGATACCGCTTAATTCAACTTCCTTTCCTTTTGAAGAGAATTTCATGAAATTTTTTTGAAAATTAAAGCTATTTTATCCACAGGTTGTAGCCATTGGACTCCTAGTACAACATTAGCACCACCCATTGGAATGGAAAGCATTGGGCTATTCAATACATATTCTCCAATGGATAGCTTGATATTATGGCAATTTCTTGAGCAATTTAAGGTTCCTTCACTTGCAACAATCACTTGGCACTCTGGTGCTAGATATAGGAAGCAATTCAATTCCTTGGCTATCTTACAATGAATAAAATTATGGGTACTTCCCGAATCAATCAACACTATTACCTTTTTCTTCTTGATATGCCCTTGTATCTTCATAGGTTGAGGAGTGGTAATTATAGCCAATGCATTACAAGATATGGTTGGATTCATTTCTTCGTTTTCTAGGGTTTGTTCCTGGTGTATATCTTCTTCTTTTGAAATTTCTTGTTCCTTTTCTTCCTTCCCTTCACAATTTACGTAAAATAATTTCTTCTCGGCACACTTACGACCTTTAGTGTATTCACTATCACAACTGTAACAAAGCCATTTTTCTCTTTTTTCTTCCAATTGTTGTGGTGTCAACCTTGGAAGTGGGATGAGATCAAGAAAGAGGGTGTGAGACAAGCATGTTTTCTTTCTTATTGGTTAACTCCTGAGAAACATTTTTTTTGCAAAATGCTTCAACATGACAACACCTAAAACACTCATCTGAACATGACAATGTCGAGGCTAGGAAAGAGAGACGAGACCAGAGATGTGGAAAAACAAATATCTTATTTTATAGTTTTCTTTTGAAATATGTATCAAGAGAGGTTCGATTGATTTGTTTATGAAAGGAAAAAAAGTAGTTTAGAAAAAAACATAATATGTCATGTCATGGGGAAGGAGAAGAAGGGATAATGCAACCTTGACATTCCATCTGTGCAAAATGTAGGTGCCTTAACTGGTGCTTTTCCTTCATGAATAAATTTATTAAGGCCATTAATAGGGCCTACACCAATAACACCCTTCACCTATGGTGATTTTTGTATTTCCTTTATGATATTCAAAATCTATGCTTACCTTGATTTCTTTCATTCACATATTGGCATTGTTTTTCTTCCATGTTTCCTCAGGAAACATTGTACTCCTCTTCTGTCTATACATGTATGTAGTTGTATGCATGTGTATATATTTAATCAATGTCTATATCATGAAGTATAAGTGCATATGAAAAACTTTTAGAAAAAATAATTGTCTTTCACCTATTCTTTGTTGGTTTAGATTAAAAATGAAAAAAATGAAAAAAGTAGCAACAATGGAAAAAATACCAACGAGGTCTTTGTAGTGGACATGCTACAACATAAAAATTAAAAAATAAAAATAGAATTACAGGCATCAAAAAACTGAATAATATATAAATTACCAAATAATTATTTGGTGACTCTATTATTCTTGTTGGTGACTCTATTATTCTTGTCATTGCAAGTTGCTCTATAGAATACCCGAGGATGGGATCTACAAAGGCTTGATCAAAACATAGAAGATTTTTTTCATAGAGTTTGTATTTTCGGGATATGTCAGCTTCTTTGCAAGATGTGTACATTTTTTTTTCTTTTAACTCGGTGTGCATCAAAGATGTTCATGAACAAGTGATAAATTATTGTTATGCAGGGGCTCTAAGAAGGCTTGACCAATACATAAAATCATTTTTCCACAGAGCATGTGTTGTCGTGATATGTCAGCTTTTGTGCAAGATGTGTGCAATTTTTTTTCTTTCAACTGGGCATGCCTTGAAGATGTTCAAGAATAGGTGACAAATTATTTTTATGTAGGGGGCTCTAAGAAGGCCTCACCAATACATAAAATATTTTTTTTGTAGGGATTTCATTATCATGATATGTCAACTTTTGTGCAAGATGTGTGTAGTTTTGTTTTCCTTTTAAGTGGGAGTGCCTCGAAGACGCTCATGAATAGGTGATAAATTAGTTATACAAGGGGCTCTAAGAAGGCTTGACCAATACATAAAAGTTTTAAGTCTTTTTTTTTTTTTTGTAAAGCTTGCATTTTCACGATATGTCGGCTTCTATGCAAGATGTGTCAAATTTATCTTTTTCTTTCAACTATTCATGCCTCGAAGGTGTTTATGAATGAGTCTGATAAATTATTATTATTCAAGTTTAAAGTAGTGTGATTAAGAGGTAGTGACAGGTGGTAAGAGGTGGTGAAGCAGTGCCAATGTACATGCAGATATGCACATATCCATGTGGATTACATGACAACCCAAGATGACCCCAACACGATATATATTATGTAAAGCAAATATTTAATGCTAATGAGATAATGCTAGCATTAGTTCCATTTTGGAAAAATAAGAATGCACATATCCATGTGGAGTACATGACAACCCAAGATGACCCCAACACGATATATATTATGTAAAGAAAATATTTAATGCTAATGAGATAATGCTAGCATTAATTCCAGTTTGGAAAAATAAGAATGGCACAAACTCTTTCAACTTAAGGAATTAGTGAACAATAAAAAGTATTATTGTTAGGAAGTGGCCAAATAAGATTCAAAAGAAAATTATTAATTAAAAAAATCATTCTATCTTAAATTTAAAAAAATTGTTTTGTAAAACATCATTTTAAAACTTTAAGTAAATCAATTTAACTTGCAAACAAATTAATGTAAAGTGATAATTATGTTATGGAAAATCCCATATAAAATAAATAAATAAATACATTTTATAACTCAAATACTAAAAATATATAAATACACAATAAACTTTCATATATATATATATATATATATAATATTCATTAAATTATATATGTTTACTTATATATACATAATTAGATTGCATCTCTATCTTAAAGTATCGATATTAATTAAATCATTTAAAAATTGTTTTTTCCATTTTAAATCTAAGAGGTTGATTAAATTATACATCAAAAAAGTTGTACCTCTTAATAATAACTACTGACGTACAATGGTTTTAAAAATGTTATATTCCGTTCTATAGCAAGTGAAATGGTTTTATATATATTATGAGAAAGTAAGTGAATTACAACTTGTGTCTTTATTTAAATGGACATGTCATAGTCACAATTACTAGTCTAGAGTGAGAATAATTAATTGTTCATAAAGTAAATTATAATTTTTTATTTTATTTAAATGTGTTATTTTTATTAGTTTAGGTTTTTGTTTGTTCTTGTAATATTAAATAATATAATTTATAATATTTGATTTTGAAAATAAATATTTATTTTTTAACATAAAAAGAATTCAAACATTTGATTGGACTATAACTTGAAAGTGTTAGTGAAGCTTTTGCACAATATAATGTAGATAATTGTTGGGTAAATAACATATTTACCATCAGTTATTTCCCACTATAATTTAAGTGCAAGTCTTTACATAAATAAATATATTTGTTAAGATTTACTTCCCATAATTATTCATGTTTTCCTCAGCATCTATGTAGGAGTAAAAATGTAAATGTGTACACTTACTAGTGTTTACTACGCACCAAAATTTATCCACTTCACATTTCAATTAATTTTTACGAGGCTAAATCAAGAGCTAGTTGGAGTAATTTGAGCAAATTGCTGCCACCATAACAACAAGAATATATCAAATAACCCTCTAATCCAAATAAAGTTGTTTACATAAACATAACTACAATTATCTATAATTACCTATTTAAAGTGAGAACAACTAATTTTTCATTATTTAAACATGAACCTATGGTAACCATAATCCACCATCACTAATTTGTAATGAGAACAATTAATTGTTCCATCTATACATAACCATATCTTAACCACAATTACTGATTTAAAATTAAAATAACTAATTTATAGAAAAACCTAAATATTTTTTTATTAATAAATATTTTAATTTATTTTTTATTTGATTCGGATGAATTAATAATTTGTTTAAATAATTTGGAAGTTTCTCGTCAAACAAATCAGCGCCTTTTTCTCTAAAACTGTGGATTGTAAAATTTGAAAATATTTCTAAATATGGCCATGGCTTTTCATTGTTTGACCCTTTTCCTATGATTAAATTCTGAGATATTCTAGAAATTTGCAATATACATAAGATTGTTCCTTTCCAACACAATGCAAAACCGCAAAACTTATGAAACGGGAAGATCTGAAATTTGAAGTGAAAAAAGCCAAAGCAAAATAATTTATATTCCACCGACTGGAACATAGATTCGCCGATTTGAAATACAAATATAAAATACAAAACAGTGAAATACAGATACAAAATACAAAGCAGCGATGCGAAGGTGGTAGCTATTAAAAATATCAATACACAGTCTCAGTCTCAGAGTAACGAGGAAAACAATGTATTTTACTGCAACTGAATATAAACGAAATTGGGGTCATCTCGGATCTCTTCTGGTCCGCATCGCATGCGAGGGCCGACACAGAGAGCAGTCTTTTGTCTCATCCAGTAGTGCCATTTTTCAGTGCAGGAATAATATCGATGTTGTTTCATGGCCCCCACTCTATTCCACCTGTTCTCTGCAATTACCATTTGGTCCATTTGACGCACTTGTAATTAATTGCTCACTGTCCTTTCAATGTATACTACGCTGTTCAGTTGGTGAAAGCCATGTGGGTTTACCTCGTAGTTTGTTCTCCACCTGCAACCTGGTTTTTTTTAAGTTGCTTTCCATGGTGTTAGTGCTCTGCTGATGCTGCCTACAGACGCTTCTCCGTCACGCACTGCCCACTTCCTTTAAATCTAAATGGTAATAAACAGACCAATGTGTACCCATTTGCTTTTTTTCCTAAATGTGGCATTCTGCCAAGTGCCTCTATGCGGCTCACATCCTATCGTACACGTATGAATGAATAATGTATATATCCTGTCATATTGGATTCATAATGTATATATCCTGCGATATTGTTTAATTAATGTATATATCCTGCCATATCGGTTTAGTTTTTCTCGATATCTGCTTGATTCTCCCTGGCACTACCTACATGTTTTATAAATTTGAATGAGGTTGCAGGCTCGCACTTCTATAACTTCAAATATTTTAATCAGCACAGTACTGTTTGCCACTCTGAGAAACAACATGCCTCGAAAGTCAAGTGTAGGATCTGCATTGAAATGTGCCTTTTACAGCTTTTGTATGATCAACGGGCTTTTCTAAGACCAATGGATTTTGTTGGAAATTTGGTATTTGGGCATATATTTTTGGTTAAATTTTGTTGAAAATTGGGTATATATTTTTGGTTAAATTTTATTGAAAATTGGGTAGATATGTGTTAAAAATTATAAATTTTAATAGTATAAGTGGTATGATTTATAGTTTTGAGTCTGTTTTGAAATCATTTTTGGTTTAGTTTAGAGTTTGTTTCCTTGGCATTTAAGGAAACAGGTTGAAAGCCTAAGCTCAGAGAGCTCAGAGACATTTCGCAAGAGTAAAAACCTACTTACTTACTCAATAAATAATACCAAATAATGTAGTTTTTCTTCAATAATCCTAATAAACCAACTGGTATTCTCAGATAAAGAAAATTTATATTATTTAAATGTTTCAAAAATTTAAATGTCTTAAAACTATTTACATACTAAAAACACATTTTAAAAAATTAAACATTATACCCTTATTTTAAAAGTTTGAAAAAAAAATTAAATCTAAAACATAAAATAATTAAACACCGCCCTCAGATAAATCGCTATTATAAAACCCTGTGAATAGACGTGAGTTGCTGCACGAAACCCAGAGCTAGACTTTGAAATTTTAGGTAGGATTCCCAAAAGATTTCCTATACTTTGGAATATTTTGAGGTGGCTTTTGACAAACTGATACATTTATGTTTTATCAAGAGTCTAGGCCTCTGCTTTTGAGCTTATGTATATCTCAAAAACTAGCAATAATAATGTGTGGTTTAGGAATAATATTGTTTCAGAGGAACTTTTC
The DNA here is from genome assembly GCA_000404065.3 of Pinus taeda. NCBI lineage: Eukaryota > Viridiplantae > Streptophyta > Pinopsida > Pinales > Pinaceae > Pinus > Pinus taeda. The sequence continues at coordinate 20,808 of APFE030244226.1, forward strand.
CTCCTCTTTTCCTGAGAACTTGAAAACATCTAAGTTAACAAATTGGTATATGCCAAGAGTTATAATATCTTATAATCTGTATCGATTGAATGTATAATATTTGAGCCGATCCAGACTTCAAGAGAGTACATATTGCTTTAGAGAAGAATCTTTTGTGAGGTTTGAGGCAGGGACAGTAAAGTTATTGCTCTCCTGCAATGGTGCCTGATTTTGCTGCTTTGGACTGATAACAAAATAATTTATACTTTCTTTCTCGTTTTACAAGGTAAACATTACAGGTTTCTTGTCTCGTGACTACACCCAAATTAGATGCTACTGCAGCTCTGTTACCAGCGCTGGATGGCTCGATTATTGTTGATAAATAAAAGAAATTATATCTGCCCAGTTGTTGATGGCATGACTAGACCCAATGCAAGAGCAGGTCATTGAGATTTGGTTGCACCTAGTTTCAGGTTTGCACACCGTCCAAACGCAACTGTACACTGTTTTCTGTGTGAAGAATTTGAGCCCATGTCTATACAGAAATCTATAGGAGGATATAGTCTTGTTCAATTTTGTCCACAGTTTAGTCGATGGAGATTATTGTGCAGGGCAATACTCTGTGCAATCCTTTTCTTCGAATGGACAGCTATGGGGCTGAATCTAGAAGGCCAGGTCCTTTTTTCATGGATGCAGACATTGAATGGCACCAGAGGATCAGTACTGAGTACATGGAATCCTGGAGACCAAAATCCCTGCAAATGGAGGGGCATCACATGTTCTTCCCAAGACTTGGTTACTGGTATCTTTCTGGATTCCATAGAACTTTTAGGTACAGTTCCCTCACAGTTTGCAACTCTTAAATCTCTCCAATCACTTGTAATGTCTGCAGCCAATCTGACTGGTACACTTCCAAAAGAGATAGGAGATTACAGCAACTTAGTGTTGTTAGATCTGGGTGGAAACAGACTAACAGGAAGTATACCCTCTGAGATTGGTAAGCTCAAGAATCTCCAGAGCCTTATTCTCAACTCCAACGAACTTGAAGGAACCATTCCTCCAGATCTTGGCAATTGCTCCAGTCTGGTCAATCTACTGATATTTGATAACCAACTGAGTGGCAAGCTACCACCAGAACTTGGCAGGCTGTCGAACTTGAAAGTTCTTCGTGGAGGTGGGAACCCAAACATTGAAGGTGAACTGCCTCCTGAACTTGGCAACTGTAAGAATCTTACTCTTTTGGGGCTTGCAGAAACGAGGATTTCTGGAACAATTCCTGCTTCATTTGGATCTTTAAGAAAACTTCAATCACTTGCACTTTACACAACTTTGCTATCGGGATCAATCCCACCCGAGCTGAGCAATTGTTCTGAACTTGTATATCTGTATATCTACGGAAACAGTTTGTCAGGTTCTCTACCCAAGGAGCTTGGTAGGCTGCAGAAGCTGGAAAAGCTTCTTCTATGGCAAAATGATTTGGTAGGAAATATACCATCAGAGCTTGGCAACTGCACAAGCTTGAAGGTGTTAGACCTATCACTGAATGGTTTGACTGGAACCATTCCTAACACAATAGGCAATTTGAAGAATCTGGCTGAGCTTCATCTCAGTATGAACAATATTTCTGGTTCAATACCTTCTTCCCTTGTTAATTGCACTAGTCTTTCTCAACTACAACTTGATGGCAACCAGATATCTGGAGAAATACCTGATACAATAGGACAACTCAAGAATCTGATGCTGCTGTTTGCTTGGCAGAATAGGTTGGAAGGAATAATTCCTCCCGGTATAGGTAACTGCAAAGAACTTCAGTTTTTAGATCTTACTGACAATAGGCTAACTGGAAGCATTCCTCCAAGCATATTCCAATTAACAAACCTCACAAAGTTGCTTCTTCTGTCAAATGATCTCACTGGCTCTATTTCGCCAAATATAGGCGATTGCAAAGCTTTGATTAGGCTTCGGCTGGGTAAAAATAAGCTCAGTGGGGAAATCCCAAAAGAGGTTGGGAAACTAGAAAATCTGGACTTCCTTGACATGGCAGATAATCAGTTTACTGGAACCCTTTTTCCAGAGATCGGAGGATGCACTGCACTTCAGATGCTGGATCTTCATGGCAACAGACTTACAGGTAATCTGCCCAGCACGCTTGGTTTTCTGCCAAATCTTCATGTATTGGATTTATCAATGAATATGTTTGTGGGTTCCATACCCTCTACATTGGGAAATCTCATTTCACTGGACAAGCTGATCATGAATGGAAATGATCTGTCCGGACAGATACCAAGGGAGGTTTCGTTGTGCAATAAGTTACAGTACCTAGACTTGAGCAGCAACAAATTGACTGGTGGCATTCCTTCTGAGATTGGAAGCATAGAAGGATTGGACATAGCAATGAATCTCAGTTGGAATTATCTCTCAGGGCTCATTCCTTTGAAGTTTTCTAGACTCACAAAACTGGCAGTGTTGGATATATCTCACAATATGCTAGTTGGAAATTTGAGTATTCTTGGCCAGCTACAAAATCTAGTGTCTCTGAACGTTTCATACAATAATTTCTCTGGGTATCTGCCAGACACGAATTTTTTCAGAGAATTGCCTACAAGTGGTTTATATGGAAATTCAGGGCTTTGTACTTCAGGGACTGATAATTGTTTTGAACAATTAGGGGATGAGTCCCTTGAAAGACATTCTAGGGTTTTTAATGTTCAGATAATCATAGGCCTTTTGTTTAGTGCTATAGGAATGATGCTGTTCCTGGGGATATGTGTGTTGATTAAAGCCAAGAAAATGCCTCGGCAACAGTTTGAAGATTCAGAAATCGGATGGCCATGGCAGATGACCCTGTTCCAGAAACTCAATTTCTCTGTAGAAGATGTTGTTGATTGTCTGGTTGACAGCAATATCATAGGAAAAGGCTGTTCAGGTGCTGTTTACAGAGCTGAAATGCCTAACAGAGATGTCATAGCAGTGAAGAAGCTTTGGACTTCTAAGAAGGAAGGGCAACAGATCAGAGACTCATTTGGTGCAGAAGTGAAGACACTGGGCTCTATCAGGCACAGAAATATTGTGAGACTTCTTGGTTATTGTTCCAACAACACAACCAAGCTTCTCATGTATGATTACATGCCCAATGGAAGCTTGGGCGGTTTGCTGCACGAGATGAGAGGATCACTGGATTGGGAACACAGATACAACATCATTTTGGGAGCAGCACAAGGGCTTGAGTATCTACATCACCACTGTGTCCCAGCGATCGTTCACCGTGATGTCAAAGCTAACAATATATTGCTGGGTCGTCATTTCGAACCTTACCTTGCAGATTTCGGCCTCGCCAAGCTCGTGGATTCCTCTAACAATTACACCAAGTCTTCAACAAATGTGGCTGGATCCTATGGATATATTGCTCCCGGTATGTACTCTTATATCCTCTATTGCGTTCATGTGCTGTTAAAAACTGTTTATAAGATATGTTGTTAAGAACTGTTTATGGGATTTGTTTCAGTAAAGGATAGGGAGCTTAAAAGATTTTTGTTGGGCCAAAACAAGGCATGGTCCAGCTATATGCATATGGTTTACCAAGCATGGTCCAGCTATATGCATATGGTTTACCAAGCATTTCATGCTGTACCATCTTAGACATTCATAATCCGCCTTTTAAGGTGATTAATCAATAATCTCAAGTAGTTTTGTCTAAAACTTGTTCACAGCTAATAACAGCTCAATAGGCTACAACCTCTAGCAGATAAATTTAGGACCTCTTTACATACTACTATTTAATAAACCTCTAGCAGATGAATTTAGAACCTCTTTACATACTCCTATTAAATAGCTGAATCCTACCAAAAATATGGTATTAAACACCATATTACTTATATATATATTTTTATCTTCGCGGGATTATTCATTTCATGGCTAAATAACAAAGCTGAAGCTATTACAACAAAAGTTCCTTATCTTATTTATAAAAAAATTGAATCTGAGTGAATAACATCCTAGTCATTCTTCCCAATCACCAAATATAAGCCCAATTAACACCAAATATAAGCCCAATTAACTTCATTTTATTATTATAGGGAAAAAACTAGATTTATATATATATATATATATATTTCGAGTACTCTTTCACGCGAAGTGCATGATATGATGGTGGGGTTGTTGGTTGCCACGTTCCCTACTAGGTTTTGATTCCGACGCTGCGCAGCAGCGTATATTTGATGTAATGTTTGTCCCGTTGTACAGACGTATATGATGTAATATGATTGTAACATGTGGTATATGATGTAATATGATTCTAACATGTGGTATATGATGTAATATGATTCTAACATGTGGTTTCTTCAGCGGCGAACCTTCCTCGCGCGAAAAAAAAAAAAAAATAGATTCGAGTACTCCAATCTTATTTTAAAAGGTGTGGAAAATTTGTTATACTTACAATAATTTAACTTTAATTTTAAATTAGATTTATTATTATTCATATTTATATCGGTTTATAAATTAATTTTTAAATTTATTAATTTAATCTAATCCTCTAGAAATAATTAAATTGATTAATATTTTTTCTCAAAAATAGCTGTTAACATAATTTTTATAAAAAAAAGCAGATTAGTTATTAGCCAAATTTATTTTAAACATTTTAAAAATAAAAAGATGGGAGAAAATGCTGTTCACCCCGCACAAGTTAATGATAAGCTAACCCTTGGGTTTATAATAAAATATGCCTTTTCAGATTCTAAATATCTTGATTAATATTTTTTCATGAAAAATAATCTAAATCTGTTAACATAAATTAAGAAAAAAAACAGCAGATTAGTGATGAGCTAAATTTATTTTAAACATTTAAGAAATAAAAAGATTCGAGAAAAACCTGTTCACACCCCACGAGTTAATGATGAGGTACCCCTTGACTTTATAATAAAATATGTCCTTTTCAGCTCTTGTTAGAGGTCTACAATGGATTTTTCCATCTCATTTTTAAAACTAATGGTAAATTTTTTGAATTTAAAAATAAAAAATAAATATAAATGTAATTTAATTTTTTTATTTTATTCATAAAATGTTTTTAAAATTTAATTAGATTTAAATGTTTTGTATTATTAAATTTTAAGAGTTTATATATTATATATATATTATATATAATTATTTATATATATTTATGGTAGTATGAGAGAGACTTGCAAAATAGGATTGTTGAAACGTATTTAATTAAAAAATAAGTTTTTATCGAATTTATGGTTTACCTACTCTAAAACTGGATGATACATTTTTTTCTATAATTTTTGTATTTAATAAGTATAATTTTTTTATTTTATTATTTACTAAATTATAAATTACTTTATTTATATGAATTATATTATTATTATCTCAATAAAATTCAAGTGTAATTATATTAATGCAATTTGTGTAAATTCGTCGTAGATTTTAAAATATAAAAGATGGTAATGAAATATGAGTGATTATAGATTTTAAAATATAAGAGATATTACTGAAGTTAAATAATTAATTTGTTTATTTTTATTAAATTTTCAAAATATTTTAAAATTTGGCACAGATATACAGATCGCAGTTAATATCAAGTATAATGTGCTTAACTAAGTTTACATTTTGCATTTATAATTTCACATTATGTTTATCATATTTATGAATTGAATTTAGCTTTAATGAAATTCTTGTGATTTTCCCACTAGGTTCAAGTCTTTTGGTTTGACATATTGATCATGTTTACCAATTAATGTGCTTAACTAAATTTCCATTTTCATTTATAATCTCACATTATGTTTATCATATTTATCAATTGAATTTAATTTTAATTAATTTTTTTTGTGGTTTTTCCACTAGGTTTAAGTCTTTTGTTTTGACATATAGATCATTGAGTTTAGCTTGAGTGAAATTCTTGTGATTTCCCATTCACACTTTGCACTTATAATCTCACATTATGTTTATCATATTTATGAATTGAGTTTAGATTTAATGAAATTCTTATGATTTTCCCCACTAAGTTCAAATCTTTTGGATTTACATATGGACCATGTTTACCAATTGAGTTTAACTTTAACTTTAGTGAAATTATTGGGATTTTTCTTTTAGATTTAAGTCTTGTGATTTGAGCTATTATAATTTTAAAATAAAATAATTATATAATTTGGTGGAGGCAGCAAATTAGATATACCGGATTTTATGATTTAGTAATTCAATAAGATTTGAATCACAATTTGGTTAGATTTACCATTAAAACTTATGGATATTATATTCCTAAATGAATATTGTAAACTAATTAGGTAGAACAACTTCTCTCTTTCCTTAAACAAGCTTATATTATAAGATGATTAGGTGTGAGCAACTTCTCTCTTTACTTTGAACTAAAACATTCTTCAACCAAGCTGATTGGGTATGAACAATATCTCTCTTTCCTTCATATAGTGATATGAGGTTTAACGGTAAGTTTCCGTGGTATAACCTACGAGATGAGGGTTCAGATCTTATTGAGTATATATATGACCTGTTGTGTTTTGGCTAGAAGAGTAGATGACCCCCGAATCTCATTCAATATATATATGACTTCTTGTGTCTGAGTAGATGACCCCATAGATTCTCCTAGATTTGATTCTGGATCTATTCAGGATAACTCTCCTAGATAACTCTCCTAGGTTACCTATTCTCCTCGGACATCCTTCAACCTAAGAGGAAGGCGGATTTCAACTAAATTTAAATCTTTAACACTGCGATTGTTATTTCAATTAAATTTAAATATTTGACACCGAGATTCTCTTCAGTTATCAAAGCTCCGTATGTAAGCTAGTCATCTAAACGTATAAATCCCACAGCCTGTCGACGTTCTGTATCACTGGCCGTTCAGGGAGGGATTCTGCACTACTGCTATCACTATCTTCTGGCACAGACCGTTTCTTTTAAATGGTGACGTTATGTTATAAATATATTTAGAGAACTGACCTGCAACAGGGTGACTGCATCTTCGTTAGCGGCTTACTAAAGAAGACCTGTGGTATGTTGTGTTGCCTGCTATTGCAGAATATGGGTACATGATGAAAATAACGGAGAAAAGCGACGTGTACAGCTACGGCGTGGTTTTACTGGAAGTGTTAACAGGGAAACAGGCGATCGATCCTTCTCTGCGCGAAGGCATGCATCTGGTCGATTGGGTACGTGAAACTCTGGAGAAGAAAAAAGATTCAGTAGAAGTGTTGGATCCTCGACTTCAAGGGCGAACCGATCAACAGATTCAAGAGATGTTACAGGCGTTGGGAGTAGCTCTCCTGTGCGTCAACCCCAATCCAGAAGAACGACCAACCATGAAGGATGTGGCCGCATTGCTCAAGGAAATCAAACACGAATTCGATCAGGACTCCGCCGATTCCAAGGTCGAGCTCCTCATCAAGCGTTCGCCTGCCGACTCCAAACGTTGTAACACCGCTGCCACCGAGGTGGCGGAGCACGACGAAGAAGCGCCGCCCTACTCTGGTTCCAAAATCTCGGACCCCCTCATGATGAGATCCTCCCACATGCTCAACTCCTCCACAACCTCCATCCGGCAATATGGAAATTGAAATTCGTATCAGATTCCTTTCATGACTGTCTTCTTCTTTCCACTGTTTCTAATCTTGGTGCTTTGTATATTTTCGGTCCATGCTCAGAGCTCCTGGAACCTCTCTGGTGATATTTAAGCATTTGCTCTTTGAATACTAATTTAGTGTTTTACATAGGCTACATATATGAAGTTTTAAAGATGTGGTTTAAAGGTTAGGAGGGAAAGATTTGAAGTTTTAAAGATTTGGAAGGCAAGTTTGGTTCTTACAGATTTTACAGTTTAATCTTGAACCAGACTATATATATGCTTGCGAGCTGCTCCAGGTATGATATCTCCTGTTCGAAAAGAAAAAATTAATGTAAGTAGCTTGTTATTCTCAACAATGTTGCTGCAAGAATTTCGATCCAAGACCTCCAAAGTAAGGTTTACCCTACTCTTCAATGTTGCATTTCTTAAAAACAGCCCCTGCAGGAATTTGATGTTGTACTTCTTCGCCCTTCTCTTCATAAATTAAATGTGAACATTTTCAATAAGACGATTTTATTGACACTGCTCATCCTTTTCTATGTGCGATGGTATCTTTCTTTCAAGATCATGTTGACATCATTTAATGTGCTTGATAGCTATATAATGTAATGTAGTTAAATAAGATAAAATAACTTCTGAAAACAGAAAAGGTTTAAAAATTTGAAAAAATTAACTCAATAAAATATATGTAGCATAAATCTTTCTGAAAAAGGGTTTATATTTAAAAATTCGTAATCTATCTTCTTAGGATAGATATGTGCTTGAAATAATTATAAGCTAGTTTATTCTCATTTGTTTTAATAATAACAAAACCATGTGTATAATTTATGTTTTTTTTTTTGATAATAAGAAAACTATGTATTAACTATTATGAGCGCAGTAAGGATTAGAAGGTTAGAATGGTATAAACATATGTCTAAATTTAAGAAATTATAAATTTATTTTAATAAAAATGGAAAAAAATAAAATTTATCTTCATTTTGTTTTATTCAGAAATTTTTTAGGCATCTTATTTTCAAGAATAAATAGGAGCTAAGTAATTAAGGGTGTTTTTAATTAAGCATGGAGACTGAATTTTATTTAAAACGTAAGAAAGTGAAACTATTAGGAATTATTATGAAAAAAAATAAGAGCTACGTAACTAGAGGTGTTCTAAATCGATATGATAAAATGACTAGAAGTTGTGGATAAAGTACGCAGATTGTGATTTTTATTTAAAGAGTTCGAAAGTGAAAAAAATTAAGAATTATTATGAAATTTAGTTAATGTAAAATTTAATTAAGAATTTGTTGATAAAAGAGTGTGGTGTTATATTGATTGGGTTTTTGTTTTCATTAAATATATTTTAATTTTTTTTATCAATTATTGGGTTGGATAATCATCTATGTGCTTTAAATAAACAACATTACTAGATGTGAGGTCTATTTGATATTTCAGTCTACATGGGCATATTTATTAAAGAATAAGAATAGTTTCTTTCAAAATTTAAAGGAATTTACGGCGTTGGAAGAAAAGTAATTTGAGATCACACAATAGTGGAAGAGTATATGGGGTATATTTTTTAAAGATTAATTGTGTTAAATGTTACCTCTTGGAAAAGAACTATACCTCATACATCTCAATAGAATGGAGTTGTGGAAAGGTAAAAATGGATTTTGGTCAAAATGACATGATATTTGTTCAATGCCAAAAATTTATTAACTCATTTAATTTAATTAATGTAGAATTTAATTAGGAATTAGATTTAACAAATATTCAATTTGATAAAAGAGTGTGGTGCTATATTGACTTGGTTTTTATTTTCATTAAATATATTTTAATTTTTTTTATTATTAATTATTGGGTTGCATAATCATCTATGTGCCCTAAATAAACATCTATCACTATGTCTTAGGTCTATTTTATATTTTGGTATACATGGGTATATTTATTAAAGAATAAGAATAGTTTCTTTGAAAATTTAAAGGAATTTAGGATGGTGGAAGAAAAGTAATTTGAGATCACACAATGATGGAGTAGTATATGGGGTATATTTTTAAAGATTAATTGTCTTATAATGTTATCTCTTGTAAAATAACTATACCTCATACATCTCAATAGAATAGTTGGAAAATAACTATACCTCATACATTTCATACATCTCAATAGAATGGAGTTGTGGAAAGGTAAAAATGGATTTTGGTCAAAATGACATGATATTTGTTCAAGGCCAAAAATTTATTAACTCATTTAATTTAATTAATGTAGAATTTAATTAGGAATTAGATTTAACAAATATTCAATTTGATAAAAGAGTGTGGTGCTATATTGACTTGGTTTTTATTTTCATTAAATATATTTTAATTTTTTTATTATCAATTATTGGGTTGCATAATCATCTATGTGCCCTAAATAAACATCATCACTATGTGTGAGGTTTATTTTATACTTGGATATACATGAGTATATTTATTAAAGAATAAGAATAGTTTCTTTGAGAATTTAAAGGAATTTAGGGTTTTGGAAGAAAAGTAATTTGAGACCACACAATGGTGGAGGATTATATGGGGTATATTTTTTAAAGATTGATTGTCTTAAAATGTTAACGCTTGGAAAAGAGCTATACCTTGTACATCTCAATAGAATGGTTGGAAAAGAACTATACCTCATACATCTCAATAGATTGGAGTCGTGGAAAGGGAAAAATGGATTTTGATCAAAATGACATAATATTTGTTTAAGGCCAAAGATTTATTAACTCATTTAAATTAATTAATGTAGAATTTGATTAAGAATTAGATTTAACAAATATTCAATTTGATAAAAGAGTGCGATGCTATATTGACTTGGTTTTTATTTTCATTAAATATATTTTTATTTTTTTTATTATAAATTATTGGGTTGCATAATCATCTATGTGCCCTAAATAAACATTATCACTACTGTGACATCTATTTTATATTTGGGAATAGGTGGGTATATTTATTAAAGAATAAGAATCATTTCTTTGAAAATTTAAAGGAATTTAGGGTGTTGGAAGAAAAGTGATTTGAGATCACACAATGGGGGAGGAGTATATGGGGTATATTTTTTAAAGATTATTCTTCTTAAAATGCTATCTCTCGGGAAAGAACTATATCTCATACATCTCAATAGAATGGTTGGAAAAGAACTATACCTCATAGATCTCAATAGAAGAGAGTTGTGGAAAGGGAAAACTGGATTTTGGCCAAAATGACATGATATTTGTTTAAGACGAAAGCTTTATTAACTCATTTTGGGTAGAATCTGGTTATTGTTCAAATTATTTTATGAACCTTATTATAAATAAAACTATATGTGATATAACCCCTATTAATAAATATATTCAGATAAAACCCTTACTCAAATCCCTCTAAAAGTTTCATTGTAGTGCATGGGATAATCTTTTAGATGATTATAGAAAGAAGCTAGATTAAAAGAGTCACAACAAGATGGACCATTCTAAATAGTTGAAGACCTAGCAAATCATTCTTAGTATATATGTTTCCTTTGAAGAGAAGACCCCAAATATTAAGCTATTGAATTCCTTTTCTAGTTTGATGAATACTGATCCCTTTGAAATTCTAATAGAGTTTAGATCAGCTAAATATTATATTGGAGCATTGATTAAATAGTTAGTTCATTTACCTACTTAAACTTATATTTGATCATTTAATACAAAACTAATTGCCAATTTCGGCACCCTTGAGTAATCCTATAGTAAATTTGTTGATAATGCAACCTCTTTACTACAAAATACTTAACCTAATGGGTTGCTAAGATAGTTGATGTTGCTAAAGTTGATGCTTGAGACATCAATGGCTAGGTAAAGAACAAACGTTAGAAACAACATGGTAGTGTTCCTCTAGTGGTGTGTGTACTAGAGGCGTGTGATCTAGATACATATGTAGATGCACATGCTTGACCTAAATAGAAGAATGTTAATGTTGAAGAATATCATTCCTTGATGAAGAATGAGACATGGGATTTAGTTCCTCAATCACAAGGAAATAATGTGATGAATTTTTGACGGGTCTACAAGACCAAGTTCACTTCTCCTGGCCATGTTGAAAAACACAAAGCTTGTTTGTCATAAAAGGGTTTTCTTAGTAGGAAGGCATTGTCTTGATTGAAACCTTTTCCCTTGTTGTAAATATATTTTTAACTAATTATTTCAATTGTTACTCACTTTGGTTGGGTGTCAAAAGTTGTTTTCTTCATGGATATATGACTAAATAAATTTCTATGAAACAAGCGCCAACCAATGGAAATGATTTCAATCTAGTGTCTCAATTGAAGAAGTCCTTATCGACTTTGAAATATGTCCCAAGGGTTTAGTGTGAGAAGATTGACCATTTCTTTGTCAATTTTGGTTTCAATCACTATGAATTATATCATACTTTTTGGTATTACACATAAAAATTGAAATATTAATTATTGCATTTCATGTTGATGATTTAGTCATTAGTCAAAGAAACCCTTATTTAATTTTCGTTTGAAGAAACAATTGGCAAATACATTTGAAATAAATATTTGATCTCTTACATTTCTTTTTAAGCATCCAAAATTTGCACATGGATGATAGTATCTTTAATTCTCAACCTAAATATGTAATTGATCTTCTGAATGGATTTAAGATGGAAGATTGTAAGCCTTCTATTGCATGCTTCATGTCAGTAGTGAAGTTGACCAATGTGTATTGTTGTATTCTAGTGAAAAGGATGCCACTACCCATCATCATTTTCAACACAATGGGCCTTTTTTAGTACTTCTACTTCCTTACATGATGTAATTTCATGCATTCTTACCAACGCTTGGAATTTTTGTGATAATCGAACAACATACCATTGGACCAAGAGATCTTCCTTAATGCTGTATGGGATATGACTCAACAAATCCTTAAAAAAAAAATCATACTCTCACAATATTTCCTTTGGTTTTTGTTTATCTTTTGTGTTCCAAGGTGCTTAACATTTTGGGCTTTAAAGGAGGAGAGGATTTTTTTTTTTGACATCAATCTTACATTTGGCCTGGATCTCTATCAAATACATTAACCATGTAAGCTATTTTCTAAATATCTACTGCAAATTTCCATTTGCTTGTATTCATCTCTAAGATCATCGGTTGTCCAAAAAATTTCACAAAGAAACTAGTTCCTCTTGGGATCCTTGTATTCTTCATAAAGGGGGATATGGTTCAATCCCGTGTTTATGTGTGAACGTGGAGTATATATTATTTTCTTTGGACTTGGGGGCTCACCTGTTGAGATGGTATATTCCTTAGATAATTCATTCAAGTGAACAATTTCAACCATTATGGTAGTTCTCACCTTGACACTCAGTATCTAATCAATTCATGGAATACACTCATTATTTTCAACTTTAACGCTTGCGAGAGTTACAAGGATTCCATTGGTTTGACACCCTTTGTCTATATACTTGATGAACTTGTTTATTATAGATTATGATGGTTCATCATCCCAACTTATATATTCTTCTTCCCATGCAGATATCAATCTCGAAAAGGGAGTATGTTTGTGATATCTCTTATATGGAGAAATACATCTTAATTTTCTTTATTGTTAATCCAAGCTTAGTTAACTGTTGGTGTTTCTATTTGGAGATGGTCTCTTAAATTTCTTTGATCGCCTCATATGGACCAAATCAAGGAAGGTTGTGAGTTAATATGGAGTCTTTCCTATAGGAATTATCTTATAGCAGGAGTTGTTATACTTGTTGTAGGGGATCGTCAAATTTATGCTCCAAAATCATTGACTTCCATATTGTACATGCCTACTAGGGCTTAAATATAGACGCTCAGTTCTCAGAGTAATCGATGTTATGCCTCTCCACTCTACGTGCTCTATGCTAACCTCGAGGGAGTCCCAACCATCTTCATGTTGGAAATTTAATCCCAACCACAACGTTAAACACTCTGACAACAACCATACTTGTCATAAGTATTTTGCAAGTTGCGATTTTTCTTTTAGGTGGAAGGATTGAAGGTCTATGCAGAAGTACATCGTTGACCATTCATCAACACATGAGAGATTTTAAGGAACTTAATGGATTTTGGTAAATACAGATGGGCAAGCGTTCAGTTCACGACTGTTACCGACACTCCACAACACTTGCAAGTTCAGAAAACCATTTATTATGTACAATCACCCATGTTGTGTATTAATGTTTTCTCTATCATGAATTAATGAGTCAAATGTATGTTTTGTATAAATATGAATGTAAAAGTCATTTGCAAGGTTGAGCGAGAGAGAGAGGGTGAAAGTTTGAGAGGTAAAGAGAAAATCACGGAGAAAATTTTGGTGTGGGCATGAAAACATCAGTTACTGTGTTTTACTGTGTGTTATTCTGCAACCCTAGTGAATCGTAAATCACAGTAAGATCTTTCTTGTTTTACTTGGAGATCATATGAATGTATTTTCCTATGTTTTGAAATAATCAAAAGTATGTTATGTGGTGATGTGGTCTTAAACTTTCACAAGTAGATTTACCGCAACCATTTTTATTTTACTATGTTTTTCTGTTGTGAGTTATATGTTTTAATTAAGCCTCTGTGTAGTTACGATTTCCTTGCTGCGACTAAAGTCTTGCCTTGCTGTAACTGATTTTTGAGCCATACTCCTCTCCTCTTCCCCTACAAATTATTTTTCTAACATGGTATTAGAGTAGGTTAAACTTTGTTAGTGTAAAAACAGGTATCTTCACTAGCAATTAAAATTGTTTTGAGGGAACATTGTTTTTGAGCATATTTACTAGCATGTAGAAAGATTTTTTTCCTCACTCAGAAATGGCAACATCAAGCACACACTTGAATAATCCTTAGATACCTAAGTTTAATGGAAAAAATTATGACTATTGGGCTATTACAATGAAGGCCATCTTTTCTTCTAAAGACATTTGGGATTTGGTGGAGAATGGTTTTCAAGAGCCAGCAGATGCAGTAACATACAATGCCTTGTCTCAAGAAAAAAGGGATTTGTTGAGGGACAACAGGAATAAGGATGAAAAATCGCTCTTCTACATTTTCCAAGTAGTTCATAAAAGTATTTTCCCAAGGGTTGCAGTAGCAATGAAGTCCAAACAACCATGGGAAACCCTCCAAATAACCTACAAGGTACGACAAAAGTGAAGACAACACAACTACAAATGCTAAGGAGGGACTTTGAGACACGATGTATGAAATATTTTGAGAATGTAGAATCATTTTTTACACATGTAACTGGGTTTGCTACTCAAATAAGGTCTCATGGTGAGACACTTGAGGAAAGGAGAATAGTTGAGAAAGTTTTGAGATGCTTGCCGGCAAGGTTTGATGTCATTGTTGTAGTCATAGAAGATACAAAGGACCTCTCATAGTTCTTAGTGGATGAACTTCATGCATCATTGATTTCTCATGAACATAGATTGAATAGAGAAACAAGCTCCTCATTGGAGCATGTCTTCAAGACACAAGTTTCATTTGGTCAAGGTCAAGGCAGAGGAAGATCATATGCTAGTGGAAGAGGAAGAAGCCCACACAGAGGTGGAAGACGTAGCCTTTCAAGCTTAAGTGGAAGGGGCAACAATCAAAATCCAAGTCAAAGCCCAATCCAAAAGCATGCACAAGGTCAGTGGTATGATAAATCTCAAGTCTAATGTCATAATTGTAAGAAGTATGGTTATCATGCAAATGAATGTAGATTTCAAAAAAGAAAATCAGAACTATGATAGCATGTTTTTAGCTTGTAATGTAGCACAAGAAAAACAAAGTGATATATGGTATCTAGATTCAGGGTGTAGCAGCCAAATGTCAGGAAACATAGAAATGTTTTCCAATTTAGATGAGAAAGTGAAATTTGAAGTGACATTAGGGACTGATAGAAAAGTCTTTGTCATGGGAAAAGGAAGAATTAATATCTTAACAAAGAAGGGGGAGAATAAATACATCTCAGATGTTGACTTTGTCCCTAGTTTGAAGCATAACCTCATAAGCATTGTACAACTCATGCATAAGGGCTACAATGTCTTTTTCAAAACTCATGAGTACACAATTTTGGATAGGCTTCCAAGGAGATAGTTTATTGCAAAGGTTTAGCTGACAAACAATAGAAAGTTCCCCCTAAAAATAATATCATATTTGAATGAAGAAGGTGCACAAGCACAACTATCAATGAACTCATAAGAGGATGGAAGAAAATATGTAGCTGTCACACAAGTGAACTATCAAGCAGAGGTCAAAGATGAAAATTATTTACGACAATTGAGATTTTGAAATCTAAACTTTGGAGGTTTGAATTTGCTACATAGAAAGGGCATGGTGAAGGGGTTACCACTCATAGAAAAAATCGAACAACCTATGTGAAGACTGTATCTTGGGAAAGCAACATAGAGAGACATTTCCAGTGGGAAAGTCAGTAGGGGCAGAGGTACCTTTGGAGATTGTCCACTCATATTTATGTGGACTAATGCAGACACCATCAATTGGTGGTAGCCATTATTTATTGACCTTCATAGATGACTACAAAAGGAAGACATGGGTTTATCTCCTAAAACATAAAAGTGAAGTGTTTGACCGCTTTCGCCAATACAATTCTCTTCTTGAGAAACAAAGTGGACACTACATCAAAGTCTTAAGGACTAATAGAGGTGGAAAATACATCTCAAATGAATTCCTTCAATTTTGCAGGGAGCATGGAATTCACAGGAAATTTATAACAAAGTATACAGCTCGAAAAAAAGGTGTCACGGAAAGGAAGAATAACACCATTATTGAAATGGAAAGAATTATGTTGAAGGCAAAGCATTTGCCAAATTATTATTAGGCTGAAGTTGTTTCTTGTGTAGCATATATCTTGAATATATGTCCAACCAAAAGCGTCCAAAACGTGGTTCCTGAAGAGGCATGGAATGGAAGAAAGCATAGTGTCACTCACATGAGAGTCTTTGGATGTGTGGCATATGCACATGTACCTAATGATTTGAGCAAGAAGTTGGACAACAAGGGGGAGAAATCCATATTTGTTGGATATAGTGATGAATCCAAGACATACAAGCTCTACAATCCATCAACCAAGAAGGTAATAATCAACATAGATGTGAATTTCATAGAAGAAGAAGCATGGGATGTAACTTTAGAGAAGACAATCAATGTCAAAGCATGTACACCACATGAGAACAAAGAGGAATTGACAACCTCAAGAAATTCCTCAACAGTGACTCCCTCTACTCCTATTCAAGTGCAACAAAGTAGGAAACAAGTAACACATCAACAAATAATAGGACAACATCAAAAAATCAAGCAACTGCTTATCCAAGCACGACGGAAAGCGTAACACCATGTGACATGTCAAACCCATCTTCAGCAAGTATAAGAAGACCAAAATTTAGAAATTTAAATGAGGTTTATGAGCAATATGTAGTTCATAGGAGCACTAGTATAAATTCCTTATTTCCATTATTTTCTCATGTAGATGACCCAATCCATTTTGAGGCTGCAGACAAAGAAGAAAAAGGGTTAGTGGTAATGGAGGAAGAAATAGAAGCAATAGGTAAGAATGACACATGGGAGTTAGTAAACCTTCCACAAGGAAAAGAAGTCATTGGAGTGAAGTGGGTCTATAAGACCAAGAGAAACGTTGAGGGGAAGATTGAAAGGCATAAAGCGAGGCTAGTTTTCAAAGGATACAAGCAGCAACATGGAAGAGATTATGCGGAGACATTTGTGTGAGTCACAAGGATGGAGACAATAGGTACAGTTGTGGTGATTTTTGTGCAACACAAACAGAGAGTGTATCAAATGGACGTAAAATCAACATTCTTGAATGGAGTGTTGAAAGAGGAAGTGTATGTTGCGCAACCACCTCGTTATGAGGTATAAGGCCAAGAAAACAAAATGTATCGGTTGAGGAAAGCTCTTTATGGGTTGAAGCAAGCACCGCATGCATGGTATAATAGAATAGATGCCTAGTTGTTGGACAATGGTTTTGACAAATGTGACGGTGAGCCTACTCTCTACGTCAAAGAGACTGATTGTAAGATTCTTATTGTTGTTTTATATGTAGATTACTTGATTTTTGCAGACAATGATGATTTCCTCATCGGCGATTTCAAAAAACTCATCAAGAGTGAATTCTAAATGACTTGACTTGGGATTGTTAAGATATTTTTTGAGCATAGAAGTGAAGCAAATAGAAAATGTAATTTTTATTTCCCAGGCAAAGTATGTAGCGGACATCTTAGAGAGGTTTAATATGTAGAACAACAAGCCTGCACTAGCTCCAACTATCATGGGGTTGAAGTTGAGCAAAGAATATTGCAGCAACAATGTCAATCTAAGATTATACAAAAGTATGATGGGCGGCTTGATGTATTTGACTGCCAATAGGTTGGATTTATTGTATGCAATAAGTTTGGTGTCGAGATCCATGGAGACACCTGTTATAGACACATTTGGACATTGCAACCCCAATCTTATATGTCGATAAACCAAGGGCTCTTTAACCCCTAAAAGTTTTGTTTCATACCCTAAAGCATCATGGTCAATTCATTACATCATTCCCCAGAAGTTCCACTTGAATAACCACTCAGAACTGGTGAAAACTCAACCATACCGACTGCTCCACTGTCAGGGTGCGATGCATACTGAATCCTACACTAGCAAGGTGCGATTAATACTGAAGAGGCTTTTTGTGGGGTGTGATGAGTGAGAATGGACAAATGTTTGAGACAGTTTGCTAAATGGATGCTTATGGAATCTTCTAGAAACTTCTCCCATGACACTTGCCTCTCTGAATTCGCCTAGGGATGAGTAAGAGATCCAAGAAATCTCCAAGTGGAACCAAGAACAACAAGTGGAATGACACTAATCAAAAACCCAGAGGTGACTCACACCCTTGCAGAAATCTACAAATGAATCCCTCATCTAAGAGATATAGGGGCTGGAATTTTGTAATTTGTAAGGAAGTGTTGATAGTTTGTCTTTGAGAAGGAACATTGTATTTTTGGGTGATTTTTCTTTTCATGAGGTGAAGAGGGTTTTGATGCTGGGAGGATGATGCTGAACCAGATAGGTAGGTTTTAATCCCTTTCTTCTATTATTAATAAAGTTCTTTGAGCTTTCCTCCATAGAATCGTGTATTTGTGAATGTTGTTATTCGTAAATGCCATTGTATGTTCATTGTATTTCTGATTCTATAATGCTTATGATATAATAGATCGATATGCTTTGATTGTGTTATGTTGCTTCATTTCTACAGGTATTCTCTAAGTGAGACAAGTAGGAGAAGAGTTGCAAGCTCTGTCAAGGAGGAGACAAATCAAGCAAGGAGTTAAGCAGAAGATCTAGGTTGGTCACTTTGCTTCTCTCTTATCTATCATACATAGAGGAAATTGCAAATTGGTTTTATTGTTTGTTTCTAAGATAGCTGCCAATCCTAGTGGGACTAGTAGATCGAAAAGACACTAGTTTTCCTAGAAACAAAATGGTGACTCCATTGGGGATCGAATAGTTTGTTTGTTTGTTGATTGTTGTTTGCTTTATAAACTATAGGTGGAGGCTGAAGTTAGCTAGATAACCTTCGAACTGCTCTTTCTTTGCTATTGCAAAGTAGATGAACGCTGCTTCAGTCAATCTCCAGTCTAGTTTATGAACTGAACATCTAACTTACAAGCATTATAGATGCCCCATTGGTAGCTCAATAACCTCCCAAGATTGTACCCGTGTACTTTTCTCTTTACTATCCATCATAGCTTAGCTTAATCCACTGAAATCAACTGCAAATTTGAGCCAAAACCCATCTTAGTTGTGCTCCTTGGCCCATCACACTATCGGTCACTATGAGCGAGTATGCATAGAACTTCCCGAGTGTAGCAGGTGTGATGCATCCCTGTTTCTGTGAAGCACAGGTGTGATGACTGAGTAATCCTATTTCTCTCCTTGAATTTTGGGGTTTTTTGTCTTTGTTTCCAGCTCTGTTCAGTTGTTTTTGATGCTTATGAATAGTATCTTACTGCTAAAACTTGCTTGCATTACATTGTTCAGCCTCCATTGATAAGGATTAGTAAATTTTTTAATGTATTTTTCCATCATTTAAAATCTTTTGTCGAAAAGTGACTTAAATTGATCTATCGTTTTGGTGCAAAAAAGTGTCGTAACTATCATTTTTGTGTCAAAAAGAGAAGTGTTGTTGAGTCTTCCTTCTCTAGGTAGTTGATTGAACCTTTTGATTTGTATTTGATTTGATTTGTTGTTATTTGAAGTGTCAAAATCATTTTCTATTCGAAATTGAAAAGTGTCGTTTAGTCTTCTTTTCCATTTTGAAAAGAAATTGTCGAAATGTCGCTTTGAGTGAAATGTTTCAAATCTATACTTAGTTTTCTTTTTGGCATTCCTCACTTTAAGGGAAGAAAAAGCAAATACATGCATTTGCATTTTCATTTAGACTGTGTGCAAAATATGATTTAGGAAAAGTGCATTTAGTGTGTTCTCTTTGCTCTTTGTTTGAAAGAATCATAATCTTTTTTTCTTAGTAGCTAGGATTTTCATTGCTAAAAATAAACAATGATTGTTATCATTATAGATTTCATTTAGGAATTTTACATCTACATCACGTGGTGAACCATTGAAAGGAAAACTTCTAAGCCAGATCAACTCTAAAATAAATTTCAATGAACTTAACAATCCTTTGGAACCTAACGCAACACATTTCGAGGTCTAGGCTAGAGACATGTTCTAGAATCATAAAATCGAGTAACTATCATTTTCATCAAAGGTTGGGTGATTCCTCCTCTTATATACGACAAGTGCTAGCATGGACTTGTGCTCCCCGTACCGTCGCGTATATATTGGGAGACGACAATACGCTTATACCCTTTATCCATAAGAAGCCGTGTTACACTAAAATTTGTCACCATGACTATTTGCAGTTAGTATGGCTCCATAAACTATCATACTATCCTCCTTGGCAAGTCTCATACCTCTACTCTCCATGTCAAACTTCAAGAAAGAGAGAAAGTCTTTAAAAATCTATTTATCTCTAGGTACACAGTTTCTCTCAGCCTTACCTGCGTGTACGCAACCCAAGTTCACAATACTTGTGTACTTGTACGCTCTTTATATAAAGGGGTGGGTGCGTACCCCTGTAAAGGTCAAAAGGCCCGAGTTTCATCTTAAAAAAGTTACTTGTTGTCATTTCTAGAGCATTTTAGAAGCTTGTTCGACGTGTATTGAGCGCCTCCAGATGGTTCATGTATCCCTATGAAAGAGGAACTTATCCCATCAAGAGGGGAGCTATCCCATCCAAAGAGGGGCTTATCCCATTGATGGTGGACCTGATTAACTTCCTCTAGAGCACTATAAATACAGGCATTGGGCTAGATGGGAGGGAGGTTGAAAGCTGAATATTCCTAAGGGTAGATGCTGCTGGAATTAGGACTTCCTTGTAGAAGCTTGTGAGGAGAGATCCCCATCCTTTCTTGTTTCATTTGGAAGTGGGTGAGCTTATCAACGTAAAGGAGAACTCTTGCTGGACCCTGGGAGGGACCTGCACAACACCAAGGCTTAGGTTGTAATGGTTTCTTTTGTTTCCTATTAATACAAATAAGTCAATTCTTCTCAACAATTTGTTATTTATGAGTTGTTTCATATACTCCTTGGTTTGTATGTTAAATATGTTTTATTTTATGAGATATTTAGGTGCTATTTAATCGTTTGATTGTTAGTGGATGCAGGTTTCGGAGAGAAGGAGGAGCTCATCCGGATCGACGAGGCTGGACTACTACAACATTGTTGGACTACAGGTAGGATCTAAACACTTGATTGCTTATATGGTAAATGCATATTTAGAGAAGGATTGTTCTTAATTGTCTTGTTTGTCACTAGAAAGCCTTAAGCTTCTAGGGAGGTTGGTTTTGTCCGCAAAATTGACTCTTTCTGCCTGACAAAATGGCGACTCCACTAGGGAACTCCATTGATGTGAATGAATTTTCCTTTGTGTGAAACTTTGATCTGAGAAAAGTCATTTGTTTTCTGGTTTTTGGCTGTTTGACTGTGTATTTGGGTGGGCTAGCTTAGGGTTAAATTAGATTTTAGTTTTTCTTGGTTTTTCCAGTAGTACACACCCTCTGAGTTGAGCACAGTGCGTACCTGTACGCACTGCAGCTTTGTGCACAGAGCGGGCCCACACCTGTCTGAATAGGTCGCCTGCGTACCCTGTCAGAAATTGAGAAAATTCCATTTTTTCCATTTTTCCTCTTAGATTTTGTCTTTAATTAGTTTTTACTGCCCAGATCCACTTGTTACCTGTCAGATATCTTCACCTGATCTTGTTTCATTAGCGTCAAGGGTTTTAGTGGAATTCATAGAAGTTCTAGCCCTAGGGTTTGATTTTTGCATTGGTCCTGTAGTGACTTTGGCTTTAGAAGTTGTGAAACCTTGGATCTCTCTGGTTTTATCAGTCTTCTTAGAAGTCGGACCTGTCATAAAGTCTACCTGTGTGAGAAACCTACCTTTGTGTTGTCTCTTTGCGGAATTTCGAAGAAGCTTGTTGATTGAGTTGTGAATTTCATTCCTGAGAAAAAGAACAAAAGAGTTTGATTTTTGTTTTTGACTGGTTTATGATTCTGCATGAGCTGGTCCTTGGTTTGATTGTTGTCGAGTAAAACAACCTCGAATCATCTTTGTAGGCTTTTGCCTCGTTAGATTTGCTTTTAGGTAAATTTCCTTTTGATTTGCTTCTGAGTGAGTGTTTCATAGATTTTTATAAATTTTGAGATTGATTTTTGTTAGAATAATTTTATATGCTTTGTTAAATAGAAAAAATACAAAAACATCTCCTTTGAAAAGTTTGTTTTAAGTAGCATTTGAAGTATTTTGAAAGAGAAAGGAATTTTCGTGCAAGTAATGAGTGGTCATGTGTTGTATGCTTGGAAAAGATAAAGAGATTGTTTCTTTGATTGTTTGTTAAGAAAGTTGCTTTTATCAAATTTTGCATTCTCCAACTCTCTTAGCTAGGTAATTCATTGAAAAAGAAAAGTAGTGTAAATCATCCTAGGTGCATCTTTTTAGTGGATTTGAGTCGAGTCTACACACCATCAGTTTCATCTCCACTACCTTTTGTCTTAAAGAAAAGCCATAAAATCAACGCTTAAAGTAAAATCAACTTAGAAATTTTTCTTTTACTAGGGCTCTGAAGCACCAATATAGATCAGGCTAGTGTCTTGGAGTAGGAGAGTAATTAACTCTCCAAGACTACAAAACCAAACAAGTAGCTTATCTTGTGATAGGATAAATCCAGCTGTTGCATTTATACTCTGGGAAAACTCCTCTTAAAGGAGAAGCACGAGCTCGTGTCCGAACCAGTGAGGGGATCAATCCTCCCTCGTTGGGAACGATGCCAGACACGCACGTATTACAAACGGTAAACCTCGGATTATTGTTGAGGAGCCAGGGGTCACTTATCGGTAAACCTTGGATTGTTGTCAAGGAGCCGGTAAGGGGATTGAGCTTGTATACTCTGCCCTTGCGTGCTGTCGGAGTGTAGACTGTTCCCCCAGGTGTATTTGTTGCTGTTGGTAACCTTAGTGACCATTATCTTAGGATTCTACCCAAGGTGACGGTGGAGGGAAGATCCCACTGTACCTGGAGCAGACGTCGGCTAGACTCACTTGATTTTCTGGGGGGTTCACTTCACTCGAGACGGTTAAAGTGGAGGAACTTGGTCCAGTCTATTCATTAAGCAGGTTGCCGGGGTAACTGTTCCACCCGCTCTTTCTGTACGGAATCCTACGAGGTTGGATTTCATCACCAACTAGTGTTTTCGGTCCGGAGAGCTTACTGTTTGTGTGTGGTTTGACACCCTAGATTCTTTAGGCGTGTGTTTCAAATTTGATTGGTTCTTTAGTGACTTTAGGTGGTTTGATTTGAGATTTTACTTTGTTTTCGTGTGCAGTAGTTAAAAGTTTTAGATGTGGCTGAATTACCGAGACAGTCCCATAGACTTCGGGGCAAGTCACCTGAGGTTGTTACCGTGGCCGATTTGTTGAGGAAATCCCGTAGATTGCGGGGTGAACCACCTGAAGACGTCCCGGGTCATTACGAAGGTTTGAAAATCCTTGTATCTCCTCCTAGTGGCGGTAGAGTAGGTTCACCTGAAGAAGGGGAGTCTTCGTTGGTAGTCCATCCAGATTACCAAAGTCTAGAAACAGGGTATAATCCTGAAACTGTTGCAGTTTCCGAGCTTACTAGTAGTTTTTCATCTACTAGTGATATAGGCGAAGAACCTAAAATATCTGAACCTGTTACTCCAACTTCTAGTGTTCCTGATTCACCTAGGGTAGAACGAGTCATCACCGAAAATCTTCCTTCTGGTTTGATTGCTATTGAAGAACTTGCTCCAGAAGAAGAAATAGGCGTTTCTTACCTTGAAGATCAACCTACTATTGATCTAAGAGAGCATGAATCCATATTTTATAGTCCTCCTAGAAGTACTACTTGGTATCTTTCATTAACAAATTATTTAGACAACTCAAGGTCAAGTTTTTCTCCACCTCGTACTCCTTTTCCACCCGGAGGTTTCATTACTCCTGTAAATATGTCTAGTCCATCATCCATGTATTCCCAACCTCTGGAAGCTTATTTATACGGCAGTCCGTCTATTCCTACTGGGTATCAGACCATTTCTGGTAATTTTTCAGGAGCATCTCCTCGTCCTATCGAACAAAATTTGTTATCTGGAAGTAGTGGTCCTAAACAGTTGAGTGCAGAAGAAATTCTGATGATGTTAGGTCAACCTCAAGGTACTCAATATGCGCCTGGGGGGCAACCTCAAGGTACTCAATATCTTCCTGGGGGGCAACCTCAAGGTACTCAATTTGCACCTGGGGGCCAACCTCAAGGATAGTACATACCTACGAGACAATACATTCCTGAAGGTCAACCCCAGACCCAATATGTACCCCAAGGTCAACCCCAGTATCAGTATGTACCCCAAGGTCAACCTCAATATCATTATGCACCCCAAAATCAATATCCTTACGTACCTCAAGGTCAACCCCAGTATCAGTATGTGCCTCAGGGTTATCAACCCCAAGGTCAGTATCAACCTCAAGGTTACCAACCGCCTTCTGGTCAACTGTATTATCAATCTTACCCTCAAATCGGTTATGGTCCTCAGTATCCTCAAGGTCAATACCCCGGAACGAATTTGGTGTGGGATCCTTCTCAAAATCAACAGGTTTTGCAACCGAATATGCAGTCGTCATCCCAACCTGGACAGGCCGCTGGTCCATCCCAGCAACCCGTCCAGTCTACGGCTCAAACTTCTGCACCTTCTGTAGTTTCTCAGGTTGGGCCTAGTACACCTCGTACTCCGTCTCAAACGTCTACTGCGATTACTGCAACATCTTCTCCATCTACCCCACCTTCTTCTGGAGTATCAACAGCTCCGGTTTCTACTGTTACTGCATCTGCTCCTCAGACCTCTTTACCTCAGTCCAGATCTACGGTCCAGACTTCGGTCCAGATGCCTGTAGGAAGTACGGTGGTTACCTCTCAACCTCAATTTGTTCAACCTCCATACCAGGGACAATACCAACCTCAATATGGTCCTGCTGCGCAGCAACCAACCTACCAGTATCAACCATATCCTGGGTACACATATCAACAACCTCAACAACCCCAGTACGGTCCAGTTAATCCTGGTTTTCCGGGAGGATACAATATCCCGAACGCGATTCCTATTCCAAGTTATCCTAGATATCCTCCTCCTGGGGCTGGTTTAGAGACCCAAGTTTTAGAGATCCGAACCGGAAATTGCCGATTATCGCAACTTTGGATTTACCAGACTTGACGCGCCTAACAAACGATCCAATCAATTATCTTCCGTATTGGCCACCAATGCCAAATAAATTGCCCAGTGACATACCCAAGTTCGAAGGTAAGTCTGGAGAGGACCCATCAAATCACGTGATGACTTACCATCTCTGGTGTGCGTCAAATTCTATCTCGGATGATTCGATCCGCTTACGTCTTTTCCAGCGTACACTCATTGGTCTCGCGGCTAAGTGGTACATTGAGTTACCACGGGCCTCTTTTTACAATTTTAGCCAGTTAGCTACCTCGTTCTTAACTCACTTTCAGTTGTCGGTCAGATACGATAACGGCATGGAGTTACTAACTTCACTAAAATAATCAACGTCCACGTATATTTCCGATCATATTCATGAATGGAGACGTCGAAGAAGGTTAGTGAAAGTTTTTATCCCGGACCAAATCTTAGCTGAATGGTTTGTTAAATCATTATTACCGAAGATTACTGAAGACGTAGCTAAGGTCGGAGTAGTTACTGAGGAGCAAGTCGTTTCTCAGGTGCAGTACCTTGACTTAGTTTACACTCAGTCGGGTACGTTACACGAGAAGATCCCAGATCTTCCAAAATCAAATCAAATCATTGCTGCTCCTTTGGGATCTCATGCCACTGATGGTATGATTGGTACGGTGAACACAAAGAGCAAGAAGAAATCTTCGAAGAATTCTTCTCATATAATCACCCTGCCTAATTCCCCGATAGGAGAGTCTTCTCCTGAAATTTCCGCCGATATTCACGCTGTAGAGACATCTACGGCCAAATCAAAAAACGGTGGAAAGAAGAAGGGTAAGAAGAAGAATAAAGCAGACAAGGCTCCAAAGGAGAAAACAGAAAAGTCGGAAACCAATGACGAAAAGCGCAAACCTCGATATCCTTGTCTTATTTATGAAGAGGATCATTTTACAAGAGATTGCCCTCATCGGGCCGAGGTTGTGAAAATAGTCAAAGGTTCCCCAACTCTTGCTGTTTTGAAAGATCCATTTCCAAAGCAGGAGACTAATATGATAGGTTCTTCCTCGAGTGCCAGTGAAGAACCCATATTGATGATGTCTCATGTGAGGATTGCAACTCGATCGCAAGATTATGGTAGCAAGAATCATGTTGATGGCAAGGAAGTAGAATCTTCTCATTCTAATCCATCAACCTCAGCTCCTGGTTCCGATCCACTACAGATCAAGAAACCTAACCCGGACTTAGTAATCAAATCGCCCGCCAAGGGTATACTTCGAAAGTCTACTTTCAATCCACATGCGAGAGTGGCTCAGAATTATAACATCGTTGAGGACTTAGCTGTTTCACCCTCAGCGATGTCGGCTTTGGAAGTGCTGCAATCATGCCCAGCACAACGAAAATTACTTTTGCCGGCTATCGGAGCTGTTGATGTTTAGGACCCGAACTTGATAATCTTTGATCTAGAAAATAGTACACCGCGTTTACCTCATCAAATGGCTTTCCAGATTCCAGTGATAGTAAAAAACATGCCTATTCATCGGACTGTAATTGATGAGGGAGCTTCCACATGTATTATGTCGATTCAGTGTTGGAGATCGCTTGGTTCTCCTTCACTGAACCAATCCCCGACCATCCTTAAGGCTTTTGATGGCCATGTGTTCCGTCCATTTGGCATTCTATAGGATTTTCCTATAGAGGTTGAAGGAAAAACCGTTAGCCTCGATGTGGAGGTGGTTGATGCCCCTCTGGACTACAACCTTCTCTTGGGTCGAAGTTGGTCATATGCTATGACAGCGGTCGTTTCATCGGTCTTCAGAGTAATAAAGTTTCTATATAATGGCAAGATCGTGACAATAGACCAGCTGGCTTACTTTTCATCCAACCCAGCCTCTTCAGAGAGTATCCAACATGTCGGTAAAATGACTATCCCTTACAGGGACATTGGCGTAGGTTTAGTTAAAGATTCCGGTTTACTGGGAACATTTCCTTTTCCTCCAATCAACGCATCGTCTTCATTTTCATCTATTCATATGATTACATCAGACTCCATTATTTACGACGATCCTTGGATTGTCCATTCTGAATCTGAGATAGACTCATTTGGTGATGCTATGCCTTTGAGTCCATATGAAATTGCTTATGAAGCCGTAGTGTCTTTTACCGACCCGCGTTCAACCGAAATTGACCAAATGAATGTGGTCTGTGAGGAATCACTTTTCGTGTCAACCTCAGAGTTAATAGCGTTTCCCGAAGTTGTGTCATCTGACGAACACCTTCGTGAAGTCTTATGTGTAGACGATTTACCATGGGACGATCTTCATCACAGATCTTCGTTTTTACCTGAGGATGATCGTTTCGAAAATGATTTCTCATCCATCTTTACCGCTGAATATGTCAAAGAAGTTAAGAGTCCAATGAAACATCCTGATTCAGAGCTGAATTTAGGGAATATTTCTCGAACTATTCCCATTGACATTTCAGTGAAACCCGGAATTATTGAGAACATTGATATAGGTGCCTCATGTACAAATGATGAAATTCAAACTTACAAGGCCCTATTCCAAGAATTTCGCGACGTGTTTGCCTGGTCTTACGAGGAAATGCCAGGAATTGATCCCGCCATTGTTGTCCATGAAATCAAGACCTACTCGGACGCTAAACCCGTCCGGCAACAGTTGCGTCAGATTCACCCTCGAAAAGCGGCTGCGATTAAAGCAGAAGTTGAGAAGCTGTTGAAAGCAGGTTTCATTTATCCAATCTCGTTAACAGATTGGGTATCGAATATTGTTCCGGTTACCAAGAAACAAGGAACATTAAGAATCTGTATCGACTATAGGGAAATAAATCGAGCTTGTCCAAAAGACAACTACCCAATGCCCTATATCGATCAAATAATTGATGATTGTGCCGTAAGTGAAATGTTTTCCTTTATGGACGGTTTTTCGGGTTATAATCAAATCAATATTCTACCTGCCAATCAACCAAAAATGGCATTCATTTGTCCATGGGGGACATTTGCTTATTGCAAATTACCTTTTGGGCTTAAGAATGCCGGAGCCACTTTTCAACGGGCGATGTCTTATGCATTTCATGACATCAAGCACATTGTGCAGCCGTACCTTGATGATTTGCCTACTCATTCCTTACATCGAGCTGATCACCTTGTCCACTTACAAGCAATCTTTATGAGGTGTAGGCATTATCTTATTCGGTTGAATCCGCACAAGTGTGTATTCTGTATAGAAGCGGGTCGATTGCTGGGATTTGTTGTTTCAAAAGCCAGCATTCGCGTTGATCACTCGAAGGTCGAAGATATCATCAAATTGCCTCCTCCTTCAAGTCTGCGCCAACTCCAAATTTTGTAGGGGAAAGCAAACTTTTTGCGCCGATTCATTCCAAACTACAGCAAGGTCACTAAGGATTTTACCCAGTTGTTGAAACAGAATGCTCAATTCTCTTGGGATGATATTGCTCAGCAATCTTTCGATGCACGCAATCACGCATTGACCCATGCACTGTTGCTGCGTCCTCCCAACTACAACCAGGACTACTTCTTATACCTCGCAGCTTCGCATTCCACTATTGGAATGGTGTTAGTCCAGGCAGACGAATTCGAAACGGAACATGTGATATATTATCTTAGTCGGACCCTAAATCCAACTGAGTTAAAATACTCCCATGCGGAGAAATTGGCTTTGGCAGCTGTTCTGAAGGTAGGCTGCGTACTCCTACCATTTTCCCATTAACAAAAATGTCGGAGTATGCAGGTCACCCATGGGGTACTTGCGTACCTCGAAAAGCGGATCTTAAAACCCCAAAGCCCCCAAAAAATCAAACTAGGTCTTAAAATGAAATTCTAAACGGATGAAAACAAAGAGGAGGATGTTGTGAAATACCTGAAAGAGACAGCGCTCGATTCCGACGGTCGGATTCTCCGCAAAGTCCACGAGAAGTTTCTTGCCAAAAGCCCTTTTCTCTCCCTCAACAGTAAAATGGTAAAAATGACATGGTAAAAAGTCTTTTTATAGGTTTTTTGGATAAATGAATGCTAAGTTTGTTTATTTTTCACCATGGAAGGATATTTTTCAATGTATTTTTGCCTATCTTAAACAAGTATGAGTAATGTGTTGTTTTTGTGGATGACACAAAGATTTTCAGGGAAAATTGTCATTTTTCACGAACCAAAACATCAGAGTCATCTTTTAAGCCCTTTTCTGACTCCTAAAATATGAAAAGATTGCCGTGTGTCTCTTTTACACTCATTAAAACGAAATTAAACGACGGTCCCCTTATAGCCCTTTTCTGACCGCAAAAACAGGAAAAGATTGTCGGGTTTTTGTCGTTTCAAATTTGATACTGGAAATAAAACGACGTGTCCTTGATTGGTTTTTACTTTTCAGGTCAAAGACACTAATCATGAAAGTAATCCTTGGTCGCAAGATCAAGCGGTTCTCCCAGGTATTATTTTATACTTTTTTTGAGCTTGGGAGACACAAATTTACGAAAAAGTTCAATCTGGAGTCTTCTTAAGTTTTTCAGACTCTCTAAAATTGAAAAACGCTGAGTTTCTCCTATACTAGACTTGTTAAAATTTCATAGTAAAGGACCTGTTCAAATACAAACAGGAACGGACCACTCCTTCTTAGGGTTCGAATCAAAACTAATTTGGACTCATCCGAAGGATGAGCTTATAATCAAGCATATGTTATCCTCCTCAAGCTTGTAAAAAATAAAGAGGTACTTGCCAAAAATGGTGGGGAAAAGAGAGAAAAATGAGCCTATTTTTCATACTTTGTAACCACTCTTGAACACGACACTTTCATTCACCTCGGTTGGGAAATCCTTTACCTAACAGTTGATCAAACCACATTGAAAGTCTTCAGCCGGTTTCTGGGTATTAACTTTGGGTCAATCATCACCAAACCATCTGTCGTGTCGCTATGTGTTCAAGAGTTCAGTGCAAATAAGCCATTCATCTACAAAATGTCTGTCATCCATCTTGACCATCCCTAAGTCAGTCCTCGCAACTAAATTTCTTCAAATTGATCTATGATTTCGTGTCGTGAGCTTGCTTACGACGGATCGCTTTCTATCGACTCCGACTCATTATCTAGAAAGATGATCTAGGAATCGTCAGTACCTTGGGATCTGCATGCCTCAATGGCAGGTTTCTCGCCTTTTACGACAGTTTACATCATTGACTTTAGATCAAAGGATTCCGTGACATGTTCAACATCAACACATCTTATCACATTTCATGGATTGTGCTGAGTACTTTGAGGGCCATTGTCATTATTGGCGGTTTCTCTCACGCTTGTTAATGATTTACATCATTGACTGGTAATCAAGCGGTTTCTACCATGTTCGACTTCGACACATTCAATCGCATGGATAGAATCGTACTATTCAGGACGTAGAAATGAAGACCCTGGATCTAGTTTCCACCATCCAGGCTGCGAGGAATTTTGTATTCATTATATTATGGACTATTCATAAACAGATGGCTGTGTCCATACTGTGTCCACATGTTTCTGTACTTATGATGTGTTACAAGATCATTCCTATATCTAAGCAGTAGTTAGTCTCCTAGTCAGTTAGTCTTCTAGTTAGTTTTCAGTCTCTTAGTCAGTTTTTATCTGAGCATGGGAATGCCTACCTCAGCGATGATATGATCTCATATATATATTTTGCATTAAATGTTTTTACAGTTTCCAACCGGGCTCTCCGCAAGATGATCCTTGAAATGATAAAGCACTTCACTCTTCCTATATGAAAATGAAAAAATCCTCATATACTACAGACTTCGCACTTTAGGGGGCAATCTGTTACACAAAAATATCGTCACCTTGATTATTTGCAGTCGATGTAGGCCTATCATCACCTATACCAACTTCCTAAGCAAGTCTTAAACCTCAGCTCTTCAAAGGAAGCTTGAAAAATGAGAGAAAGACATCAAAAAAGCAATGTAACTCTGGTTCCGCACTTTCTCTTACTTTTGCCTGCGGGCCCGCACCTTCTGTTCAGGAAATCTGCGTACTTATATCCTCTGTATGTAAAGGGGAGGGTGTGTACCCCTGTAAAAGTCAAAAGGCGCAATCTTTATCTTAAAAAACTCATCTTGGGTTAATTCTAGAGTTTTCTAGAAGCATTTGTTACGT